>JAWQEG010005789.1:0-129137 GCA_033782935.1 Petrolisthes cinctipes | reverse complement strand
ATATGCGATAGTAAAAACTCTTGAACGCGAAGAATTATAATTATCTCACAGTACACAATATTTTTTTTTTTTTTTTTTTTTTTGGAAAGTGAAGAATTATAATTATCATACAAGTACATAATTAATATTTTTTTTAGATGTACAAAAAAATTCTTCTCGTTCTTTTCTAGTACGAGGCTGTTCACGATTCTTATAAACACAGCCCGAATTCTCCATGTCTAGCCTTAATTCTTTGTGAGACGAGGAAACAGGAGCGTTGATTTAATTAGAGTACAGTACTGTATTTGTATATTGATGTGAATACCATGGTGGTGGTGGTGGTGGGAGTAGGGGCGAGGAATTCTGGGTAGGTATTGATAACGCCAGACAATTGAGAGACAGTCGGCTTATGAGAGAGAGAGAGAGAGAGAGAGAGAGAGAGAGAGAGAGAGAGAGAGAGAGGAAAATAACATGAAATGCAGATAGAAACAGAATGGAGTTTGAAAGGGGGAGAGAGAGAGAGAGAGAGAAAGGGTGGAAGGAACGAACGTGAAAGATATTTTTAAATGTTAAAGGGAGGAGAAATTGGAAGGGGAGAGTGGAAGAGCAATAGGGGAATGAGTGTAGAGATTAAAAGAAGAGAGGGTAATAAGGAAAGGGAAAAGGGAGAGAGGGGAGGAGTAAACCAAAGTGAATAGAATTAATAATGTGATAACTATTCAAAATGACTGAGTAGGAAGGAAGGAATGGATAAGAGTGAGAACAGTGATGAAAAGGGTAGTGAAGGAAGGAGGGAATGAAGTAAATGAAAGGAAAAAGACCAAAATGAAGGAAAGAAAAGTAAAGGGCGAGGAGAGAATGGAATAGAAGCAGAAAGTGTACCCATACGGAAAAGACTGTGGAAGGAATGGGTGATAAAACGATTGAGGGGGGTGGTAGTGAATGACCGGCTGAAGGGAGGGGGGAAAGGGAGGGTTGGTTGGACCGTTTGAGGGAGGGAATAGTGGGAGAAGGGAACTGTAGGGCAGGCGTGGGTGGGTAAGTATATAGTAGGGAGAGGGAGCTTAGAGGGGGGAGTAATGGAGGGGAGTGGGAGGGTGGGAGAGAGGGAGGGAGAGGCAGCTTAGAAGGGGGAGTGGGAGGGAGGGAGAGACCATGGGAGAGACAACATAGAGGGGAGTGGGAGAGTGAGTGAGGGAGAGAGAGGGAGGGGGATACGAGCGTGGAGGCGAAGTGACTGGGAGTTGAATCGCTGCTGCTGCTGCTGTGGTTCCCTTCCCTTCCCCCCTCCCCCAATCCCCCAACCAACCAACCAATCCCATTCTCAGGTCTCGGGGTTCAGTTGTACCTGAGTCTCTGGACGGGAAGGCTGTGTGGCGCCTTCGTTCTCTCATTCTCGTTCACCCACGGATTACACATTAAATAGTGATCATATGTTGGGATATTACTCTTATAGGACGTGATACACCAAGCAATAACTCCTCACACCATCTTCGTGTACCATAAGGTAATTTAGAAACCTTTTAAATTGCATATCGAGCGAACGTGTTAAGTTGACAGGAAGGTATGTTGAGGGACTCTGCCTTAAAACCAAATGTTTATATAGACCAAGATCTAATGGTCTGAGTACATGAAACTCTTTGATAAGTGTATTTAAAGGACTAGCCTATACGTGCATAAGTAACCACGTAGTACAGTATATTAGGATGTTTGCCTGGCACCAGTGAGTGAATTAATCTGTTTGGAAACGAGGAAATTCCATAGAACCACTTGTGTGTTGCAATCCACTAACTAAGACCTGTGTGAGGATAACGGTACTTAGAAGTGATTTGCGTACGAGTAAGTGACATAAAAGAGAAGTGTTTGACGTACGAGTAAGTGACATAAAAGAGAAGTAATTGACGTACGAGTAAGTGACATAAAAAGAGAAGTAATTGACGTACGAGTAAGTGACATCAAAGGATTGTTCCTCATCGCTGCTGGTGATAATATTAATACGGGATTTTTACTTAATTGGATAGCCTACTCCTTTAGTAGTCCTGCTGCAACGAAACGGTAAGTTCAATGCTGTTTTCATCCATGTGATTATTGACAGTAAACGAATCATATGAAGAAGTGAACTGTTTTCTCGAAGAATTATCACCCTCAACATTTTCAAAATATAGTTAGGATGTAAGTTAAGGATAGGGGAAGGTTATTATGAAAGTAGGTTCAAATTTCAAATGATCATACATAATGCTCATTTGCCTATTTGTAAATGGTAGATGAATAATATGATTCGACTGTGGAAGTTTTATTTAAAGGGCCATTGTTTTTATCATTAATGCACAATGTCTTTTATTAATGGAGCTCTCTGATCATATTTTATATTAATTAAATGACAAAATCACATTATAATAGATAGTACGGTAATGTTAGACTGAAGGATATATGGTTAGGTAATGTTCTGATTTACTGTTAGTAAAATTATACTTTATATTCTTATCGGGAATGTTTGCAACTTCATCGTGTTTTGACCTTAGTTTCTTCATATTTAGAAGATTTGGGTTGGATAAAAATAAAAAAAACTATGGGATCAGTTATCAGAGGAAGTCCCGAAAATATATCGTTCAACCTAACGTAAGTACCAATATATTTTACTTTTGGAATTGTAGTAGCTGAATCCTTTTTTTTATTTATATAGAAATACGTACCAGTGTATGTCAGTAATTAGTCATAGTAGGTCAGTACTTGTAGTCGACCAGAATGAAACTGACACGCATTTTAGTAGTTGTGAATGGTTGCGATTAATGGCAATTCCCTACTATAAACTTAACACTATTCTACACTATTCTCCTTCACTTTACACCACACTATTCTCTTGCACTTTACACCACACTATTCTCCTGCACTTTACACCACACTATTCTTCTGCACTTGACACCACACTATTCTCCTGCACTTGACACCACACTATTCTCCTGCACTTGACACCACACTATTCTCCTGCACTTGACACCATACTATTCCCCTGCATTTATAGAACATTGTTTAATACCGCCCACTTACTACTTGTTGGATGATCTTGTAGGAGAGATGGTGGTGGTTGGCTAAAACACAACATATATGCCTGTTTCTACTATTTATTATTTAATTTGATGTATGATGGATATGGTAAGTACATAGAGGCCTGTTACCCCTGTCACGTGGTACTGCCGTGTGATACCCCCCCCCCCCCAGCTACTGCGTCTGTTGTTGGTACTCTTGTTTTTTCTATGAGCCATCGTACCGGTACCACGCCATCCTATGCACCATGAATGTTCTTGTGTCTTTGCTTTGGTGTTTATTCTTTAGTTAACTTTCAAAATGCAAAAATAAAAAATATCAAATAGCCTACGGTACCAATCTTATCTTTCCTGAAATTAGTGTGATGAGTCATAGCCTATATACTTGTGTCGTCTATTATGAGTCTGGCTTGAATAGTTCTGGCGTTTGATTAGGGCAGATAACAGGTTAAAGTTCAGGCTAAAAGTGTACACGTGTAATCTTATAATTCTCGGTGATACCCACATCAAATTGAGACTGTGGAGTAAGGTTGGACGTTAAGGAGCTGCTGGTAACGTCGTCACAGTAAAGGCAGCTACCGTACGTTAAGTAATGGTCGTTTTAAAAGGATTGATGATTGCGTGATCGTCCTGCCAACTACCACCTCGCCATCGTATCCTTGTAGTTGCCAGAGTTGCTAAGTAAAAGAATAGTTTTTTTTATTCTAGTATCGTATGAAATCGTTCCGTTTGTAGCATAGACTACTAACTGTAATTTGTTTGTCATCAGTTCGTTACTCAGTAGCCTATGTAACATAAAACATACATTATTCTCTTGTTTGGCTCTATGCACGGATATGTTTTATTTCGTACCTATATAATTATGTAAGTATGTCATAATAGCTTCGTTGTTGATTTTAGCAGATCATAGGTAGAATATTTTCATAAGGTCGAGTGGCGTAAAAAAAGGATAGGCATACTTATGGTTGGTGTGATATTTTCCTACATTGGCTTGAACCGGGCTTTCCCACAGTGCCCTCAGTGAGTGTATCTTGTGTTGTTGGCGAGTGTCGTTGTGTTCATTGCAGTCTTCCATAGTGTGTTTAATAGAATGGGGTGCTGTGTTGCATCCTGGGCAGGTATCTGTGATCCTACATTGTTGTTCTTCTTTGTAGTGTACAAGAGAAAACCACAAGTCACATGCTAGCCAACTGGTTACTGCTTAGCTTTTATAGGTCCTATCAAGTTTCCACTGACGCGCCGCCCCAACCTGTTTTCATGTATGTGTGGGTGTGTGTGGGTGTTGGAAATCTCTCCTCATTACTAGCAGTTATCTGACCCACAGAATGTAAACTGGGAACTGGTATCGTTACAGAAGAGGAAAAATGCCTAATTGTCAATTTACTCTGAGGCGCTGAAGATAGCCTAGCCTGCTGCCTGACCCATCTTGCTTGCCAGTGCCTGTGCTATTCCTACTCCTACCTCCCTTGTTTCTGCTCCTCGGTCTGCTTTACATTCTACTCTTCTTTCCCTTCTACTTGACGTTTTCCCCCAGTAGTCTTTCACCTTCACATAAAATAATATATGTACGGCACCATACCAGCAGTTATAAGCTATGCAGTATTATAACTTTTCCAGATAGATATTCTTAACTTAGTATGTCAGTTTTTATTATTCCCAGCTTTATAACTATCTGCCTCAAATAATTGCACCAATTTCTTGTCATGCTTTGTGTTTAGCCTAAGTACAGTACGTGACTGAAGTAGTGAATCATGCAATATCCTAGTGGGCTGCACCCTTACGGCACAAAATTATATATGCTAGTCACGGGTTCGATTCCCGCTGGGGTAAATTTGAGAGACTATTGAACGAGTTGGTAGGGAAAAGAATCAGTTGCATATAATACTGTATAATTACAGTATATTAGATAGGGCCTAGCCTATGCTTCGCTCCAGCTATCAAAGAGGGGACCCAGTTTGTGATGCAGAGTTGGTTCGTTCACCCAAAACTTCGCTGAGCCTTCTCTATAATAATCCCTCAGTGGCAGTCTGGCTTAATGAGGTTAATTAATGGCCACCCTTGCAGCTGGTTAGCATTAATTCATTTTTACCATTTAATGACAACGAAAAGTTTGTGGATAGACTACATTTGCCTATATTTCAATGGTGGTGATATAACTGTAAAGCCTACGGTACATTACATTGGTGGTGGTATAAGTCAATCATATAAGGAAATAACACTTAGTCTAGCCCCCCACCCTTGTATCACTTAAATTGTTCTCTTCCTCGTCCATTCCCCCTCCACCCTGGGTAGGCCTATGTTTCCCCTTCCTCGTAATGACACTAGATATTATTCTCTGTTATTACCCTCCCTCCTTCCACCCGTTGGCTCCCAGGGTCAGGAACCAGGGGTGTGCGGGTTCAAACCTTGTGTGCTACATAGTCCTTCCCTTGCCACTTCTCAATTTCCCTCCATTAATCCCTTCTCGTCCCTCCTATGCCCCTTAGAGCTTCCCCACCCCTGACCCTCCCAATGTTGAAACTTGAAACAGAATTCGCTGAGGAGGAAACCTGCGTGGTGTGTGATGAAGCCTTGTAAACACACACACACACACAGAAAGAGAGAGAGAGAGAGAGAGATGAAGTAAATAATGCACGTCATCGAGAAGTGAATACAGATACCCGTGTAGTTTTTCATATAAAGTAAATATAATCCGGTTATACGATATATATAGTTTACGAAGATTGGTACATTGATAGGCCCACATCGGTTAATACTAAACCGATCTATAGAAAAATGAAATTCTATGTATATATTGTTGCAGATTTGGAGCTCAAGGGAAAATGGCAAGTGGAAATGCATGTAGAAGTAGCCTACAGTAAGGGGACAGAAATTTATGTTAGCGTAAGTAGGCCTATTTAGTTGTTAGCATATAGACAAGATCGTGTTCTGTTTCCGCAAATTACCGCCAGTCACCATGTCCACTTGAAGACCAAATGAATATATACCTCTTCTTTTGGTCTTGGTCCACCGTAGCCAAAATGTTCGAAAAAATCCACACGTATCGTTTTGGGTAGGCTAATCTTGGGTATTAAGAGGGTAATTAATTTTTGTTACATTGGAGTGCCTCGATTCCTCCATAGTAGCCTACGCCAGGAAACAGGACCAGATGAACAAAAATAATGGTGTTCTGTTGCTTGGAATAGTTTGGAGGATTCAGTTGCTCCAGATTTACCAACACAAAATTTCCCCCTTAAGAAACAAACACAAACCGAGTCAAAACATAACCTCCAAGTGGACATACATACGTAAAATTAATACAGGCAATTATAATAAAAATACTGTACTTGGTCTACGACTCTATTGTATATATTTCTCTCCCTCCATTTCCCGGACGGTATGTTGTATGTGTTCCACTGGGGATGATCACCTCATTGCCTTGTTCAGCCACCAATGCCAGCCCGGATATTGTTAAATTGGTCGCCACGGGAATGTTGTTACAGCAGGCTTCACGGTTACAATGTTTTAGCCTCCATAAAACCCAATGCTATCCTCATCCTCGTAGCCTAATCAGCATCAACTCGGTCCCTTCATCATCCTAATCATCATCAACAACATATTCGTCCTGCAATATTGTAATCATCACTCTCATTAGTGTAGGGTCTTTAGTTATTGCCTTAATTATATGGAAAATAATTACCTACACGAAGGCGGAAAACAATTAACGAGGGTTCATTAAAATGTGGAGGGTGTAGGTGTGTGGGGTTGGACTAGGCTAAACTAAACTCACTCAACCCCTTCCCTGCCCAGATTGCTTGGTATATATTTATTTATTGAGCGGGAACGTAATATAATAATCAGAGGATAGGGATTAGCAGCGTTGTAAACTAGGGCCCGTGTGTGTGTGTAGCATATGAGAGAGAGAGAGAGAACGAGAACGTGGGCATCTAGGTAGGTCTTTAATGTCCAGAATCTTTGTTTAGCTTCCCTGGTCTGGAGGTCATATCTCTCTCTCTCTCTCTCTCTCTCTCTCTCTCTCTCTTTGTGTAGGCTACCCTTCTGAACCCCTTCCTTTCTATTCTCGTTCGCCATCATTCCTTCCCCCCCTCCATCCTCTTTTTATTCTCCCCTCATTTCACCCCTGTCTCCCCTCTTAGCAATTTAAAAGTCTATTTTCTCTTTAGCCGTCACCCCTCTCCTACCTCTCCTTCCCTTACCTCTCTCCCTCTTCCCCACACGTTCTATCCTTTCCCTCTTCCATTTCTCTTCACTCGGGACGTTTCCTTCTCTTCCTGTTCGCTGTACATGTCCTCTTCTGCTTTTCCATTTACCCTCCACTGTATTTCTCTCTTTTCCCCGTAGCCTATATCTCCCCTCCTACCCCATTGACCCTCTCCCCTCCCTCCTTCCGTAGCTCTTCTCCCCTTACTTCCCTTCAGTAGGCCTAGTTCTTTTCCCTTTCCTTTCCCATCACTTTCTCCGTGTACCTAGGCTATATCCTCCCCTACCACAGTTCCTTGTTTCCCTCACCTCTCCTCACATCTGTACATTCTCTTTACCTTCTTGGCACACACCACCACTACCACCACCAACAACAACAACCTGTTTATACTCACACGCCTACATTATTGTGCTCTCTTGTCCCTCTCATTCCCAACACAATCCTTATGATGATTTCACCTTCCCTCCTCTAGCCTACGTCTCCAAACTTACCTCACACTCCTTCCTTCCTTCTTGCCAGTTTTATTTCTCAGACACTTTTAGTTAGTCCACCCATCTCCACATCATTCGTTTTTGCCTCCTTACCGTATCTACAATCCCTCTCATTATTCTTTCATCCTCACACACACCGATTTTTTTTTTTTAATTGTTACTGGTATCCAAACTTATGTTCTTTTCCTCACCCCTTTAGCAACTCAAATCAGCCTCCAGAATCTTGACGGGAGAATGCATAAAATTGCTTCAAACTTTGTTCTCTCCACCATGCCACCTAAACACAGGATTTTTTTCAAGGTGTTTTCTACTCATTTTATATTAATTAGACCTAGCCCCTGCCATCGCCATGTCCACTTGTTATCCCCTATTTTCCCTTGATGTAATCCCACGAACCCATAACCCAACTCTTTTCTACATTACCTTACCCCTTTCCACTTTACAGCCTCTTTGTTTCTCTGCTTTCAGTTCCTGTAGGCTATATGGACAGAACTCACCCCTGCTAAAGTTTCCTCCATAAGGATACCAGTACAATGTAAATAAACACAGTTGTGTCACATTTCGCGAAACCCACCATACTATGTGCTTGTTACTATAGTCTTGCTCGCCTAAATTTACGGCTGTGGTGTGTCCCGCTATTTTGTACAGTGCCGCCACGTTTCCCCAACTTGCGATGTGAAACGGAAGCTATTTATGTACAAGGCATCACAAATACAATAAATTCAGATATATACAACATCCACTTGTGTATTTAGATGGATTAATAAACAGTAATCTTATTATGCATAAAACATTTATACAGTTACACAGAAACATGGCATAAATATTGTACAGTGTTGCTAAAAGAAATTGTAGTAACTTTTAATGGTATTTAGAATAGTTTTCGGGTGGGTAATAATATCACAGTTATAGATATAACATAATAAACTTGAAAAAGAAGAAATATGCCATTATCCAAAGTAAAAGAAATAATAAATATAATTTTTTTGAGTGTCGGCAATACTGACATAGCCAGACCCACACCTACCACACCTACAGGTGTTGCTATAATTGTAGAATAAAATGATCACATTTACTGGCTTTTACCGTAATTTCAAGGGTGAGGAATAATCACATTTATAATCTGTAAGCTAATATGTAGAACAAAATAATAGTCATTTGCCAATACCAAAGTAAAAGAAGAAAAAAATCACTGGTGAGCGGCAACACTTCCACACCCAGTTGGTGGCCTTGACACAGGATAGCTTCCTGGCGGTGACCTCTTTTCAGTTTTCACTTTCTTTATGCCCTTTGCACAGACACCATGGCAAACAGTTCAACCCATTCCTCACATCTACACAGCCAGGCTAAAGAAATTGTCTTCAAATTAACAAATGAAAGCACAGTTATAAATAAAAGAAACGAGAGAGAGAGAGAGAGAGAGAGAGAGAGAGAGAGAGAGAGAGAACGGTACTGAAAATTTGGCGGCAACACTGTAAAGAGGTGAAAACCACACCACAGCCGTAAATTTAGGCGAGTTTGACTATAGTGGAGGCAACTTGCTCTCTCTCTCTCTCTCTCTCTCTCTCTCTCTCTCTCTCTCATATATTCTGTTCCTGCATCACGCGAGCTTCCTGGCAACAGTATGAATTGTTCTCGTACACGGTAGCTATATATAATCAATATGAAGTAGCCTAGCGTGACTAACCTAGACTTTGCGTGTACTGTATAGCATAAATGACTAAGTAAATTGGCATTTGAACTACTTTTGATGTTTCTCCCTCATTGTGCGTGTGTGTAAAGTGGTGTTTGAAATGCTCTTGATGTTTCTCCTTCATTATCCGTCTGTGTGTGTGTATATATACCCTGCCCTAACCAGTACACTATACAATCCCCTCATATGTAGCCTAGCCTACTTTATTTACACATCCTGAATCATATAGGTTAGCCTAACGTGCACGGACTCTCTGTCAAGCCTCGCCTCTCTTGTTTTCCGCCCAAATCGTTCGGCCCTCCCCGACTCTTCAACTTAATCGCTAATGTAAGCAATCAGTAGCACAACAGGGGAGCGAAATCATGGCTGAATTTTCACCTCTTTTATCTTTTGTCCTAACGATTATCCTGGGCGTCGCACGGTGAGAGCTTGGCAAGGGGACAACAACAGGTAGTAGGGTCGATGCAGGCAGAAAGGGGAGAATGTGGCAGGGGGAATAGTGAGTGTATTGGCATGGTGACACACACGGGTTGGCTACAGGGTAATCAGGAATTGGCTGCGTGATACCGGTATGATTGGTAGGTCCTATGTTTAGAACGATCAAGTAGGGATAGGAATGGGTGGCATTGAAGACCATCAAAACAAAGCAAACTAAAATAGGTGTCATGGTACGCTAGTAGGTCAGCAAACAGAGTAGCCTATGGGGTGACAGACAGGTTGGGTAGATTGGCAAGGTAACTGAATATTTGGGTGAGTGGCAGAGTGACACCGGCAACACACATACCAGGTTGCTATAGGCTAACTGATGTTGGGTAGCAGAGTGACAGGCTTGATGGAGAGAATTTTGTTTGTACTGTTTGGCAAGGAACGCAGGCTGTTGTATATTTGGCAGACAGCAAGCATAGGGAGTAGTGAGGGAGAGAGGATTTTGTAGGTACCGTACTGGTTGGCAAAGAAAGCAGGCTGTTGTAGATTTGGCAGACAGCAAGTAAGCATGTGTATTAGTGAGGGAGTAACATGAGAGGTGTGGGGTGATGAGAGGAAAGAGGAAGCGTCTTATTTACTATAATGCTTAGCTGGTTATGCCTCTTCCGGGTCCTACTTGTTTGCTCGCTCACTCGCTTGTTTGATTAACCTTTCATTCCTCCTGTGTGTGTGTGTGTACCGTTATAGAAATCCACCTAGGCCTACTATCCACTTTCAGCAGGCTAAACCATTTTGTATTCACGCTTTGCATACCAAACGCCGGTAATTTTCTTGAATCCTAGATAATTATGTACGGTAGTGGTTAAAATTCAAGGTCAAGTATGAAGGCAAGCTATGTCATGTTACTGCTGTCTGAGAACTAAATTGTGCCCTTTAACAGAACCTGAACTCTTGATCCCTTCTGCTAAAACAAAGGTCCCCGGGTAGGCTAGGTTAGGCTAGTCTACAAGGGTCAATGTCTGTGTTATAGAGAAAGGTGAAGGTGAGGCGGGTTGGGGGAGTGGATGGGTGAGTGATTGTGTAACATGGTTGTGTGGGCTGGCTTCGGGTGTGTCCCTAGTCCTTGTTTGGATGGTGGAGCGTGCGGTCAGACAGGTGGTGTTCTTACCTATTTGTATCTCTACAGGATTGAGTCAAGCTCGTAATGTCCCGTATTTTAAAACCCAATTATCATATTGTTCTTTAAAATTATGCATGTTTTTGACACACAATACTTCTGTGTGTGTGTGTGTGTGTGTGTGTGTTGCCCTGTAAACATTAGAAACAGCCAATTAATGTGTATTTTGCTGATGTATGGTTTGGTTGGAAGGATGGATGAAGGAGTAGGACACGAGTTGTGGGATGATGACAGGAATGAGTGTGCAGCCAATGTGTGTGTTTGTGTGGTTTGGGGAGCGAGTGCAAGTGGCTAATGGTGTGAATGAGGGAGGGTGTGTGAGATGTAGCCTAAACGGGAGAGTGAGAATGGTATAGAGGGGAGAAGTTGGAGACTGGTTACATCAAGTCGAACCTATTAGATATTAGTTTTCATACATACATACTCTTCTGTAGACTAGGCTATATGTGGTTGGTAAAATACAGTTTTCAGAGTTAGTTTTGAGAGGATCTGAGCAAGCCTAACAGTTAGCAAGACTGATTATGAATGACGAAGGACGAGTTAGTTTTGAGAGGATGTGAGGAAGCCTAACAGTTAGCAAGACTGAGGAGGAATGATTAAAGCTGTTTGTGTGATAAACTCTTTAGGAAAAGTTAGAGGATGAAAGATAATAGAGATAATTGTGATTTGAATATGTATATACAAAGATAATCAAGACAGAAACTGCAATTTCACGGTGTTGTTTCTTCATAATATTGTCATTAAAGACGATGTGAAGATGGTGGCGTTGCTAATAGCCTGTGTGTGTGTGTTCGACGCTTGTTGGTCTTCTGCTGCTAGCTTGGTGTATGCATTTTCCTTGGCCTGCTTTCAATCTGCAACACAGCTATTCTTCTTTCTGCTGCTAGCTTGGTGTATACATTTTCCTTAGCCTTCTTTCAATCTGCAAGACAGCCATTCTTCTTTTTAAGGCAAACTTTTTCAATTATGTAATATAGTAATAGGCTTATACTTATTGTGCTCGTATCCTCTGTTCCTAATTTCTTTTCGTCACCGTTCTACATTTTTCCTCTCTGTGGCAAGTTATTCTTTCTTACATTATGTTAGTCATTGTTGTTGGAGAACCATGTATGTATTTTACTTGTTAGTTAAGCCAGTGTTTTGAATAAATGTCCATGAATGATTGTTTATAATTTTTTTTTCATTAGGGTTGCGTAATGGCAGGGAAAAATATATAAGCTCCTGTGTTGACGCTATTGAGAGATAGAGTTTCATGCCTCGGCCACATATTGCTATATTTTGATGACCCAATTCTCCCATTTTCATTTTCAAAAGCACCGTTTGCTTTTTTCCAGGTACGTACAAGATTAAAAGAATTTACCTCTGATCTCTTTCACACACACACACACACACACACCTGGCTGCGTTGGTATGGTAGCCTTCAATATAGTTACCCGCGTTTCCGCATTCCAGCAAGGTAACCAACCAATCACATATGCTATAAATTGCTTCATACGATTGCAATGTAAACAAAGAAACGCTGTTGTACGAGGCTGGCTTACGGTACTCCTTGTTCCATTAAAACGTTTTCAATTTGAAGAGTTTGATATAGGCTACCTGGTGATAATATTCTAGCACAGGAAGGTAGGCTAGGGTGTGCAAAAGTTGGTTCCCCTCAGCCAGCCACTATTAATAGGCTATAGGGTCCTAACTGAATTATCTGTGCTTCGAACGGGGATATAATTATAGCGAGTTGTGCTTTGTCGATCAAACCACACAAGACATAATTCAGTCATCGTGGCTGGCTAAGGGAACGAACTTTTGTACACCATAGGCTAGTATCGCACGGTCTTGCACATCTAGGCTATCCTTTAAAGGGAGAGTATACTTTTGGTACACTGGAGAGCCTTGATACCTCCAAAATATACCAAGAAACAGGACCAGATTGACAGAAATAATGGGGTCCTGTTGCTTGAAATGGTCTGGAGGCATCAGTTGCTCCAGATTTACCAACACTGTACTTCCCCCTTAAAACACCTTTGGATACATCTGGCATTAATGTCTAACCGGTGTAGGCTACTTGTTTACTCATAAAAGTTGACGTGAAAACCCTGTGACTGAATCGGTGCATTGTCGCATTTGATCCCATTTGACCGATAAACAAAAAAATGAAAATAAATATATTAATTGACGTTGTTACTGTAGTTGAGAAGAGATGATGGAGCAGCTGTAGTATGTGTGTGTGTGTGAGAGAGAGATAATTACGATGCGTCATCATGTTGCATATAATATAAGTTCCGGTGGTCAGGGCTGTTAGAAGGTAATGAGTGTCTGTTTGTCGTGAAGGTGGTTGTGTCGAGGTTGTGGTTGTGTTCGTGGTGGCAGACGATAATAGTTTTAGTGGTCGAGTTTGATGTGTTAATGGTACAATGTAATGATAGTTTAGGCTACTGTAGTGATGGTATATCAGCGAGGATTGGGTTGCAGTGTTTCTGTGTGTATGCTTGTAGGATAGAGAAGTAATGATTGTTGGGAATGATCTTCTTTCTGTGCTGGACAGACATTGGTTGATGATGATTATTATTCCTGTTAGGTTGTTACTATACAAGGTAAGCCCGCACTGTCTAGACTAATAGAATAAACGTGTGTGGCTTAGTATGTGCTGGATGATTTAGCTACCTAGGTGGTGGATGTATTGTTTATCCAATAATAATAGGATATGTTTTTTTTTGTCACTGCAGTTATTACATAAGAAAGGATTACGGAACAACACAAACTGCTTTTTGTGCGAATCATTGGGGTGGGCACGTAGACCCCAACAACAAGCTAAAAAAGTAGTTTAATTGTTAGTGAAGAAACCAAAAAACATTGGCAATCATCAACCACAACCCTTAGACACAATCACTGCTGCAGGTATGTTGTTACTTGTGTGTGTGTGTGTTAGAACTCCATTACTATTGTGTGTGAGAGAGAGAGAGAGAGAGTGTTACTATATATTGTAAACCCTATAAATCAAGCACAAGGCGAATGGATATTTGTTTTATTGGAAGCCGAGATTTAAAACGGAAGTGTTGTTATGGAAAAGTAAATCGTAACGTGCGGTAAACAGTAATTCGACCTTAAAGTCATACGTGCGAGTGAAGCAAGTCAAGTGAGATGATGCAAGAGAACTCAATAAAGGTGAAAGTCACTCTGGTTCCTGTACAACTCCAGCCATGTGAGCCAGGAAATGTCACCAACACGAATGTGTTTGGTGTCGTTCACTGAGGTCAAGATATCCAGAGGGTAACGGGGAAAAAAATGATATTGCCCAACAACAAAAAGTTAAAAGTGGTGGAGTCAAAACACGGAAAGAACCGCATTTCGTTACGAGAGAGAGAGAGAGAGAGAGAGAGAGAGAGAGAGAGAGAGAGAGCGAGCGAACGAGAGCGCGAGAGCTAACAAAGGTCTTGTATTGAAGCAGGAGTTTGGTTTTATGATTTGCCACGTCCTCTGCTTTCAGTATTATATAGAACAATTGAATGATATATAAACGCGAGACTTCACACACAAGCGCTTCAGCCACTGTATTCAACGGATGTGTGTGTGTGTGTGTGTGTTCAACTGAATTAATTATATGAAGCTTTGTTTTGTGTCCAGTATTACACACGTAAAGGAAGGTGACGTAGGCGTGACATGTTTTTCCTGAGATAATCTTGTTTGTATGTATATATATGCCTGACGTAAGTAGTGGGACGGACGAGTTTCCTGACCAGATAGTTGTACTAGGCTATACCAGGAGTGTTTAGACTTTAGACAGACGGATATGATGTAAGAGGTTATTAATTAAAGAGTGCAACGTACTTTCTGACTTTGTTTTGTGTTTGCTTAGTTAGAACGTCAAGGGAGGAATAATACCCTTTTAGTACATTCTCCAAAGAATGCCAGGAAACAGGATCAAATTGACAAAATGAATGTTGTCTTGTTACTTGGAATAGTTTGGAGGAATCAGTTACTTGAGATTTACCAACGCTGTACTTACCTCCCTTAATAGTACCGGTACTGAAACCACTAATGATCGGCCTAGGCTAATTGTCTACCAGTACTATCCCTACCCTTGCAATATATAAACTTTTGCCAGAGCACCATTACTTTTATTTTATAAGTCTACTGTTCCGGGCTTCACATCTCTTAAATATTAGAAATTAGCTTCAGTTTTGACTACAAAGGTCGCCGCTGTAGCATCTTCTATGTACGGTACACTATTAGATTTGTCATAAAAAGTTACAGTTTGGAGATTTGACCTGTCCTTTGGGCTTTAGAAATGCTTTTCCCCAACAGAAAAATCGTCTGGGGTTGATCTAGGAAACTGAAAGATGTTAGTTGGGTTTTGGGGGAGGCAAACACAAAGGACTCGATACAGTGTGTGTGTGTGTGCTGCCACCAGTTGAAAGGAACGAGTTAGTTGGTAGTGTGAGTGTTGTGAAGACTGACCTGGCTGGCGGTGACGTCATTCAATATACTGTGTGCCCATCATGACTAGCATACGTAGAGGAACTGCGTCGTACACTCAACTCAACGACTTAAGGAGCCTGTGATCGTGTTTGAAAATTGAAGGATTCTGATTCCACCTGGACATGCCACGAAACAAGCTCCTTTCATATATATAGTGGGTGTTTCGTGGCCATATTTGAAGGACTCCTTTATCTCCAATTTTCTTACTCCATCACAGGGTCTTTAATTAAGGGGAGATTATCGTGTTGGTGAATTGGAAGATCTCCGATTCCTCCAAACTATTCCAGGAAACAGACGCCCTCAGAGGTAGCCTACCAGCCAATGCCTAATAGAGAATCTGTACGTGGCATAGTTTGGAGGAATCAGACACCTTCCTATTCATGAACAAGAAAATCTCCCCTAAAGTATGTTCTTTTCTCTACTTACCGTACCTTCTTATTCACAGTTCTTAGTATTTATGTAACCAGAGTTTATTATCACCACTGTGTGATATGTGTTGACAAAACTGTGTGCACCTTTTACCATTGTTTTGAGGTTTAAGTGTTTGAATTGATGAGGAACAGATTTAGGAGGATGTCTGTACCGTACATACACCATAATGTTCTTTATTATTTTGTTCTTGGTATAGCGTAGTAAATTAAAAGATAGTACTTAACCAATTTTTTGGAAAGTTTATCAGCTAAGAAACAGAGGGAAGCTCTCAAACTCTCATGTGAGTTACCCCTATATGGAGGATTATTTTTGACCACGACTGTACGTTCCAGTTAGCCTATGTCTGTTAAAAATAAAATCCTAAAATGTTCGCCTCTGCATCACCACAGGGCTAAAAATAAAGAAAAGAAATACATCCATAACGGTGGAAGACTCTTACAATGGGTTGTCATTTGGTAAAGCTAAAAAAATATGCTAAGTTATCAGGTGGTTTAGGCTAATGGGACTGGGTGGTGATAGGCCTTTGGGGAGTGAACGTGACAAAGACGCCAAAATTTTCCCCCGTCAAGTTGTTGTTTTTAGTGTGTGACCGCCTCAGGGGTTAGGATGGGTTGTTGGTTGGTTACCCTACCCTACTCTGTCCTCCCTGACTCCATCACCCACTCCTCTTTTTCTACTCTCCTCCTTTTCTCCACTCCTCCTTCTCTCCACTCCTCAATCTCTCCACTTCTACGTTGTCCTCCCATAATAATTATCATTGCTACTTCTTGGTCTCTTCCCTGTGGCTCTCACCATTCTGTGTTCCCTCCCTACCTGTTGTTATCATCTTTTTTTTTCCTCACCCTACCTTGCCTTTCTCTTTCTCTTCTTCAACCGTCACTGTCCTTCCTTGCTGTTTCACTGCTTGGGAAATTGTGTTCGATGTTTGGTGCACTACAAAAACGTAATGACGTTTGGAGTCAACTACATAATAGATACTGATTTGTTGTAAAATGGCGACGCTGTCTCCATAAAATAAATAAATAAAAGAATGAACTAGTGTGTGTTTTGTAGATTATAAAGTTAGGCCTGTAGACGTTTGTTCAGTGGAGGAAAATGGATAGAAGTACAATATATCATGCGGTATTGACCTGGTTTCTGAGGGCCGACATGTTGGAAAAGTTTGATAAATAGAGAGTTGGGGTGGTGGTGCGTGCTAGAGTTAGGGGTAGGGGGGCAGAGAGAAAGACCTGGAGTGGGGAGAGGGAGGGGTAGAGTGGAAGGCCTGGAGTGGGGAGAAGGAAGGGCATAGAGGAAGGCCTGGAGTGATGAAGGGGAGGGGCAGAGAGGAAGACCTGGAGTGAGGAGGGGGAGGGGTAGAGAGGAAGGCCTGGCTGGAGTGGCAGGGGGAAACGTTTCTATCTTCTCCACCTCCTCCTCCTCCTCCTCAAGGCAAAACCAGACACCAACGTCCTCGACCTTGTGATGGGGTTTGTTGGATGGGGAGGGAGAGATTGTTGGGGAGGGGAGGGGGAAGGGTGGTTGCCTAGAGGGGGAGTGGATAAGAATGGAAGGTGCATGTGTGTGGGAGTATCTTGGTGGCCTTGGTGGTGTTGGGAGGGATGGACAAAGGAAAGTACACTGCCCCTTCCATCACATTAACCAACAAGTTATTTTGATCAGTATTAATTAACCGTCACCTGCTATGATGTCACAGTAGCCTACTTTCTATAATGTAACTAATTATGGTAGAATTATTTTTACCCCAAGCTTTTTTTTCTTGATACAATGTGACTTGTACATAGTAACATTCTTGTTAGTATTTTACGCCTTGTCTTGTGTTATATCACATTATTTTCTATAGCCTAAATGAATGTAACTCATCATGGTTGTAATATTTTTCCTTCTTGTACTGTAGCTGGCTTGTGTAATATACATTTTGTCGTGAGAGTGAGTTGTGGTGTGGGAGTAGGCTAAGCGGGACAACAACAGTACCGAGAGTGAGAGCATTATTATTATAATAATAATTTTGTGGTGGTTGCCAGGTGTTGCTACTCACCGTACACACATACAGTATAGCCCGCTCGTACACGCACGCGCACACAAACTTGCACACAATAGACGTACACAAACACACGCACATAGCAGACGTACTATACAAATACCCTGGGACTGTTCCAAATGTGTGTATATTGTGCTGTACTATAACTTCTCATCAAAAACTGTCAACTATGGATGGTCAGGATTTTGGCCCTGTGTCTTTCTGTTTTCGTTAATTATTGTTGATAATTAGGCCAAGGAGGTAAACATTTATCTATGAAATTTCGCCTTTGATTCGTTAGTCCCGAGATAATATAGTGAATGCAACACAAACTGTTGTCAGTAGGCTATACAAAGGCTTCCTCCTCCTTCTCTGCTTAAGTCTCGGGTGTTTTCATATTATACGGTAGGCTAGTTGCTTTACCCAGCGTTCAGGATCTTTCAAGGTTACGTAACGTCTGCACCGTTGGTTGTACAGTAGCTCGATAAGGCTAGTCTGGAAACTCTGAGTATAAGTTGTGGCCAAGTTTTCTACGATATTTTCCCCTGATGATCTACGTGGCATATTAGGGTGTGGTTGGTTAGTTGAAGTTTGATATTAAAACAGGTGTATTTGCAGTTCTTCCTTACTCGATGGTAATGTGTTATTTGTCGTGGTACGTAACTTACAATTCAGGTTAGTTTTCATGTCTGGATGTACGATAGCCTACAGATAATTTACCGTAAACCTGAAACTTTATTGAAACCAAATGAGAGAATACGGGGCAACAACATTTTAGTTAAGGGAAGATTCTTTTGTGGTTGAATTGGATTGCTACTGATTACTCCTAACTATGCCACGAAACAGATCCTCTATTAGAAAAAATTAAGGGAGTCTGTTTTCTGGTATAATTTTCTGTAAGGAATCACTAGCCTTCCAAAATACCAACAAGAGAATCTCACCTTAAGGCTATATTCCTTCGCTTTGAAATTGAAATATCTTTAGTTTTCGGTCTCGTTTGTAAGAGGGAATTATTATTGTCCACATCTGTACAACAGCTCAGCTTCAAAACTTGGTGCCCAACGAAATTATGCATCTAGGACGGTGAATTAAACTTTTCTCAGAAGTGGTAACGCTTGGTTTGGGTTTGGGAAGGAGAGTGGTGTGTGTGTGTGTGTGTGTGTGTGTGTTTGTGTGTGTTAGGGAGGGTGATGGTGGTGGTGTGTGTGTGTGTGTTAGGGAGGGTGATGGTGGTGGTGTGTGTGTGTGTGTGTGTGTGTGTTAGGGTGTGTGTGTGTGTGTTAGGGTGTGTGTGTGTGTGTTAGGGTGTGTGTGTGTGTGTGTGTTAGGGAGGGTGGTGGTGTATTATGGTGTGTGTGTTAGTTAGGGAGGGTGGTGGTGTATTATGGTGTGTGTGTGTGTGTTAGGGAGGGTGATGGTGGTGGTGTATTATGGAGTGTGTGTGTGTGTTAGTTAGGGAGGGTCACATCCTGTCATGTAAATTTGCCTCTATTTATATTTTTCCTTACCCACCATGACTCCAACAACACCCTTCTCGTATCTCTGTTAGTTTTTTAGTCTTTATTTTATTTCATTTCCTCTTCCTATTCTTAGCCTTCATATCCTTTCCTCTTTCTTTTCTTAGTCTTTCTTTGTCTTAATTTCCTTTTCTCTTCATTTTATTTGTCTTATTTTCCTCCTCTTTCTTTTCTTAGTCTTTCTTTGTCTTCATTTCCTTTCCTCTTTGTCTTCATTTCCTTTCTTTTTCCTTTTCTTTGTCTCCATTTCATTTCCTTTTCTTTGTCTTCATTTCCTTTCCTTTTCCTTTTCTTAGTCTTCATTTCCTTTCCTTTTCCTGTTCTTTGTCTTTATTTCCTTTCCTCTTCCTTTTCTTACTCTGTCTTCATATCCTTTCCTCTTCCATTTCTTAGTCTTTCCTTGTCTTTATTTTCTTTTACCATCCTCCATTACTCATTAGGCTGTTTATGAGCTAGTTAACTTTCCTTCTATCATATCCCAGCCTCATCCAATGTCTCTCTTCCCCAACCTGACATAATAATCATTCTATCCCAATCTTTTCCTCTTCAGTCCCCACTCCTTCATTTCTGTCCCTCCCTCCCCGCCCACATCTTCATCCAACATAATTCTGTCTACTCTAACTTCTTCCCATAGGCTAGTCTTATATAGTCTTCCTTTCTATCCTCCAGTATCTCTGACCAGTCTCTCTCAAGGCTTTTCCTCCTTTCTCCAGCTTCCATAACCTCGCCCCCACCCCCACCCCACCCCACCCCACCCCACCCCACCCACTTTCCCCTCTAGCAAGCTTCTCCCTTCTCTGCCAACAACAAGCCTTCCCCTCTCTCCCTCCCTCTCTCTCTCTCTCTCCCTCCCTGGATCCAGACTGTAATAGGAGGATTTGTGACAGCGTTTTATGGTTGGCCACTCCGGTATATTCAGTAAGCTGTGTTATTAAGATTATTAGGCCATGAAATCGGTATAAATAATTTGCCTACCATGCAGTTTGTATCTTTCACACATTTATACTACAGTGGCGTATATAATTTTAATGGAGTTAGTTTTTTATATTTTACATGTATTCTTTAGTCACGTATTCCTCATATATCGGGTAGCATGTTTGTTTGTGTTGGGTTCTACACACACACACACACACACACACACACACACACACACACACACATTGATTGCCTTCCCCACTGCTACCAAAACCCTTCTTCTCTCTGGTGGATGGTGGTTGGGTCACTTGAAATTCACGACACGTACGGTACTGTCTGATACAAGAATTTAGACTACCGTGGTCATTTGTCGCTGCTGAAGTTCATAAGCACAACTTTTGAATCTTACGTACGGTACCCGGTAGTAGATTTATCCTCGCAGCTTGGAGGTGTTAATATTCTACAGCTCACACTACCCTAGTTTAAATTCAGAAGGCTTCAGATCTCATTGCTAATAGCGTTATGTAAATCTTCACCAGGTGTTTATAGGTAGATGTAATAACACTGTGTTTGTTGAGATTAATTCTCGTACGAAAATACGAGTAATAATATATTTCCTATTTTCACGGGCGTTTTTATTCCAACTTCTTTTGTTCAGGAATCAGAAGTCCGGAATTATATTACTGGATGCCTAAGCTTTTTTTAAGCGTAAGGAGACTCAAGTATTTATTATATACCGGTATCAGTTGGCAGTCGCTGGAAAAACAGGCTCTGGTGCGGAAGTAGGCCTACCCGGTACGTGGAAAGGTTTTTAATGCGTGGCTGTACACCATATTCCAGCTGATCTAACTAGTTTTAACTGGTTTCACCGGCTTCGTGGCCTTGGCCCTGTGTCGTCATAGATCTTAGAATTGTCTTTATAGCTACGATAGGCTACTCTCTTTTATTGTTAGTATATAATATATACACCACTCACCCTTTTAAACGTCATTGCCTCCAGATAAATTACCTGTATTTAGCACTTCAAAGCATGTTTGAATAAGAAATACGAAAATTACTGAAATTTTACAAGTGTGTGATGAAACAGATCCCTGTGAGTCCTTACCTACGTCGTGGCCTGACCCTAAACAAACTCTTAGGACAAATCAGCTCTGAGGTCACCCATAGTTTACCGTACCTTCATGTCCTTGTATATTGACTTTAATTTGTGTACCAACTTTATCTGTTGTGTGGTTTGTTTGGTTTACCTGTCTTTGAGGAGCATCGATAGTGGTACTAACTACAGCTTGTCACGCCAACAACTCGCTCAATAGAGAAATCATACCAGGTAACCTAGGCAAACTAACGTTTCTTGTACTGGAACCCAACGCTTGACTAATTAATGTGCATACCTAGATCAGTGGTATTGAATATGCATACCAGTACTATCTAACCTTGCCCACTACGTATGTTGGCGCTGCTGTTATAGATGAGGTTCTAAAGTACTGATATAGGCCATATGTGAAATGTTAGGGACCCGGTGATTGTGTATGAAAATTGGAGGCTTCTTATTCCACTTGACCATGCCAAGAAACAAACTATTTCTATATATCCTACTGTAGGTGGTGTTTCATGGCAATATTTGAAGGACTCGGTTATCTCCAATTTCCTGACTACTACACAGGGTCCCTTAAGCCTAGTGTAGTGTAGCCTAATGTCAGGTTCTAATGTCAGGTCTTCACTCCTGCCACTGCTCGGTTAGCCTACCTCATTGCTGCACGACTTTGCCACAGTTTGGTTAGTGTGTGTGTGTGTGTGTGTGTGTGTGTGTGTTATATCAATCCAGTTTTTGTAATGGTAACTTAGGGTGTGGTTTCGGCAGGTGGTTGGTTGGTTGTCCTTGTATTGTCTTGGGTGTTGACGTATTGTTTAACATGATTTTAGTAGGTACTTTGTGGTTCGTTATGCTCGTAGTCCTTTCCTCTCCATCGCCTCCCACTTCCTTTTCGTCTCTTTTCTTTTCTCTCCGTCTTTCCTACTTTATTCTCTTTATAGTTCTTACAACATTACCGTACTCTACTGCCTTCTCTCTCCCTCTCACCATCTGTTCCTGTCTATCGCCATGCACTCTTAAGACAGAACTACTCCATGTAAATATGTTATGACTTATTTATTTGATGAATATGGTGAGTAAACTATGTGGCGATCGTAGTAATGGAACTGCTTAATAGATTTTGTAAATGTGGTATACTTCTTGGAAATGATTAAAGATTAACCAGTTTGATTGGAGAGGAACCAACCACACCAAAATGACTGTGAAAATGGTTCCCTAGTCAATACAGTACCGTACACTACCTTCATACGACCATCACCTATACTACCGTACCCACCAACACACCATCACACCACGACCCTTCTCCCATCATAACCTAGTCACTACCTACCTGCCACCAACACTACCACTACCCTTCTCCCATCATAATCTAACACTACCTTCATACGACCATCACCTACACGACCGTACCCACCAACAACACCACCACGACCCTTCTCCCATTATAACCTAGTCACTACCTACTACCACCATCACGACCCTTCTCCCATCATAACCTAGTCACTACCTATACCACCACCACCACCATTTACATAATCCTGTTCACCACACCATATCTCCACAACCACCCACCCCAGGCATTACGTCTTGTACTTATCTGTTTGTAGCCTATAGGACCGAGAGACATGGTAGGCCTAACTAAGGATCCAGAGTAAACGGATATACTGTAGGCCTATATACTTTGCCTATGGGGACAGATTAGAAGAGGATGGTACAGTATAGCCTACTTTTGGTACGGTACATTTAGAGTGCCTTAAGGTGGTAATTCTTTTTTGGTACATTCCTCCAAAGTATGCCAGGAAACAGGACCAGAAGAGCAAAAATAATAAGTGTTCTGTTGCTTGGAATAGTTTGGAGGATTCAATTGCTCCAGATTTAACAACATAAAACTTCCCCCTTAATTCCTCCAGAGTATGCCAGGAAACAGAACCTAACTACTAAAACTAATGGTGGCCTGTTGTTGCTTGGAATAGTTTGGAGGAATTACTTGCTCCAGATTTACCACCAACATTGTATTACCGTACCCCCTTAGATAAGAAGACATTACTCATCCTCTTGACACCCTGATATCATTTGTCTTACTGATAATGGATATCTAAGTACAGTATGATACAGCGAAGAAAAATAATATGACAGCTATAGATAGACTTTAACGTTTTGGAGAGCTACTGACTCCTCCAAACTATGACAAAAACCATTTCATGTTCGTATGATGCTGTGTTCTGTTTCCTGATATAGATTGGAGGCATCTTCATCGAGAAACTATTTCCCCCATATATTTTTGTAGGTTTTGTGTGATATTTCAGTAATATTATTTATGCCTCAGTGCAAGCCAGTGTTTATCAGTTTAAGCCACTTGATAATAGGGTGCAAGTTCAAGAGTTCATTTCGAAACTAGTGTAAGTGAGGAGACTGCCTTGACTTTACTCCCACTACGGTAGGCAACTTCAATATCATTCTCTTCCCAGCCGATATCTCCAATGTTATGCTTTCATCACCAGTGTGTAATCTCTCTCTCTCTCTCTCTCTCTCTCTCTCTCTCTCTGTGTGTGTTGTAGAAGCTGCGTCGTCGGTAGTGGGATAACTGAGTGAACAGACTTCGTATCAGAACCAGGTAGACTATTTCTCCAACTAGTCTAGCCTACATAAAGATCGTGTTGGTATTTTTCGCCGACTGGAAAATATTAGCAAACGTATTAGCGATGCGGATTTAGGTGAGTACAGTCGTAGCCTATAATAACAATCAAGTGACACTAAAATCATATACAGTAGTAGTGGTGGTGGTGGTAACGGCAGATTTTTCTTGATAGAAGATTTTTTACCGAGGCTATTGTTATCACCCCACAACAGTTATCATTGTGAGACGCTAAGGACTTGGAACGAACTGTAGACTACCGTTATACTAAGTCATTATAGGTTTATGGCACATTGTTAGTTTTCGTACACTGACTCATCTCAACGAAAGCCAGTAACATGGAAGCATAATATTGGCTCACACACGAGTGTCAAATGGTGAGGCGTGAATATAATACCATCCTACATTGACTTAATATATTTCATTAACTTTGTCAGAGAGAGAGAGAGAGAGAGAGAGAGAGAGAGAGAGAGAGAGAGAGAGAGAGAGACTGACATAAATGAATGTTACTTTTTACGTACGACATAAAGATTTCCAATACCAGAGTCAATGAGTGGGAAAAAATACGAGGTGAGGAGGAATCAACTATCTGTTTATGTTGAGAGGAGTAGCCTACGTGATGTGTGTTACAGAACCAAAACTTTGAGGTGTGGAGAGGAGTAAGAAATTAGTGATAGCGAGTTAGTAATTGAAGATAGAAGGTAGGCTACTGTACAAGTGTGTGAGTGAGTGAGTGAGTTAGGCTAGAGACGGTGGAGCATTTAGTGAAAGGGAGTAAGGAAGTAAGTGGTGAGTAGTATAGGCTAAGTGACGATTGAGTGAGTGAGTGAGTGTGTGAGTGAGTTAGGCTAGAGACGGTTGAGCATTTTTTAGTGAAAGGGAGTAAATAGTAAGTGCTGGGGGTGGTATAAGTGACGATTGAATGAGTGAGTAAGGGTGTGAGAATGAAGAAGCAATGAGTTACCAGCTGCGAGTGGGGGCAAATAGAGATGGCAACTTGACAGAGAGAGAGAGAGAGAGAGAGAGAGAGAGAGAGAGAGAGAGAGAGAGAGAGAGAGAGAGAGTGTGTGTTTGTGTGTGTGTGTAATGAGGTACGAATATGGGTAAATAGAAATGAAGGCGAGACCGTGAGTAGATATTATAAGAGAGAGAGAGAGAGAGAGAGAGTGTGTGTGTGTGTGTGTGTGTGTGTAAAGGGGAGAGAGTGAACGAGGGAGGAGCCACACCGGTTGACCCTTGTTACCACCCGTCCGGTTGTGACTCTCCCACTCTCCCCCCCACTCTCCCTTCCCCCCCCCCCTCTCCA
The DNA here is from genome assembly GCA_033782935.1 of Petrolisthes cinctipes. Lineage (NCBI taxonomy): Eukaryota > Metazoa > Arthropoda > Malacostraca > Decapoda > Porcellanidae > Petrolisthes > Petrolisthes cinctipes. Next base: position 103,735 of record JAWQEG010005789.1, on the reverse strand, counting down.
ACCAACCCTCCTCACCACTTCCTCGTGTTCCTTATCTACCCACTCTCTCTCTCTCCCTCCCTCTAACCCACTCGTCCTCTCCCCCCTCCCTACCACTTAGTTTCCCTCTCAGTTAATTCCATGGTCACCTCCTACCCACTCGCTCTCTCTCTCTCTCTCTCTCTCTCTCTCTCTCTCTCTCTCTCTCTCTCAGTGTAATGACGGCGTGGGCTGGTAAAGGGAGATTGGGAGGTGAGGTTATGTTATGTTAGGTCAGGTGAAGTGGAGATAACAAGAGAGCAGGAGAAAAACTGAATGTTTGGCTATATACCCTACCCCCCTCCTCTCTCTCTCTCTCTCTCTCTCTCTCTCTCTCTCTCTCTCTCTCCTCCACTGCACACCTCACATCCTCCCCCACCACACATCCCACCCCTACCTCCCCCACCATCCCAATCCCCCACTAAACCACCTACCACACACCCCACCTCCTCCCCCACTACACACCCCACCTCCTCCCCCACTACACACCCCACCTCCTCCCCCACTACACACCCCTCCTCCCCCACTACACACCCCTCCTCCTCCCCCCCCCCCCATTACACACCCCTCCTCCTCCCCCCACCATCCCAATTCCCCACTAAACCACCTACCACACACCCCACCTCCTCCCCCACTACACACCCCTCCTCCTCCCCCACTACACACCCCTCCTCCTACCCAACTACACACCCCCTCCTCCTACCCAACTACACACTCTACCATACACCTCACCCCTCCCCTCATTCTCCCACCATACACCCCACCCTCCCCTCCTAGATCAGGGAATGATAAAAGGAGAGAATAGCAAAGCCCGGATGTTTGAATTTATGTAGGTTATCTAAGAGCACATCGCTAGCTGTGATCAGAGTTTATGAATGTTGTAGGCTGATAATTGAAACAAAAACTATATATAAAAATGGTAAAAGGCAAGCAAGCAGTCAGTCAATCAGTTCATTTTGCACAAGGTTAGATAAGGATCAGGTATTTTGATGTAGTAATATACGTTATATATATATGGTATAATTTTCAATGTGACTGAAATCTGCTTAGGCTATGGTAGAAAATATGTATGATTGTAGCCTAGCCTACTCGCAGTAAAATCTCTTGACACTAACAATTTTATTACTATTTATACTTAATATATATTCGAGTTGGTAGGGAGGAGAGGACTGAAGGAGGGAGGTAAGGATTGGAGGGATTTTTTTATGAGGAGTATGGAATGGAAAGGAGAATATTTTAAAGAGAAAGAATATATTTTTGAGAGAAGTGAGATTAACATTAAGGGAAAGTAGGATGTTTTTGAAGCACTACTAACTATTAAACAAACAATACAAACCACACCTATACTGACTAACACAAACAATACAAACCACACCTTTACTAACACAAACAATACAAACAACACAAACAATACAAACCCACAAACCACACCATTACAAACAATATATATTCCCAACCTAGTCACCATTCATTGGCACTGAAAGACTTGTGTTGATGTGTTGGGTGCATTAACTAGCCCATAGAGACCATAGGGGATTTCGTTACGTATTCCCTGTCACAAAAGTCTATATTGCTATAATAGTGTGGTATTTATTTTAGTCCCCACTGACGTCAATTGTTTCACGATAACCATAAAAACATTTTCTAAAATATCGACCTTTTTTTTTTGCTCTCTCTCTCTCTCTCTCTCTCTCTCTCTCTCTCTCTCTCTCTCTCTCTCTCTCTCTCTCTCTCTCTCTCTCTCTCTCTCTCTCTCTCTCTCTCTCTCTCTCTCTCTCTCTCTCTCTCTCTCTCTCTCTCTCTCTCTCACTCAAGTAACTATTAAGAAGACTATCTGTTTAGTGGTATAGTTTTGAGGAATCAGAGACCATCCCATTCACCACCAACAAAAGAATCAACCCAACCCTTTAACTTCCCGAGCTGGACATTCACGCAGGCTTTTCACTCTCTTTTAGGGTTTCCCAGCTTACATGTGTTGCTGGTCTTCTCGAAAAATGGCGTCACATCCCTTTCCTCGGTGTTTTGTGTGGCGGTGCTCTTTGTGTGTCCGGCGTGAGGTCACCCACACAGCTGACTGCACCTCTAAACTCTCACACGCCTTTACCACAAACATACACACACACACAAAACTGCCTTTGCCACACACACACACACACACACACACACACACACACACACACAAAACTGCCTTTACCACACAATACACACACACACACACACCTGCCTTTGACACACACATACACACACACCCTTCCTTCCTTTGCCACACCACACACACATACACACACACAACTGCCTTTGACACACACACACACACACACACACACAACTGCCTTTGACACACACACACACACACACACACACACACACACACACACTGTTTATCAACTCTAATTCATTCTGGAATATTGATAGTATGAATTGGAATATGTATTGACAGAATAGTTAAGAAAAGCCTTTAATATGAAGAAGCAAGTCTGTTGGAAAGTATATTTCTGGATGATCTTTCCGTCCCGTTTTCCGTGTTAGCCCAAGGTCTGAGTGATTCTGTTTACCATACTTGTTGCTTGCCAGGGATTGTTGAAGGCACAGGAAGGTTGCCACATAACATTGCTTTGTGTTTCCATATAGAGGACGTCAGCTGTTCCGTCATGTTATCTTTGAGCAACACTGGAACTGCCATGACCTTAAACAAACACAGTGTAAACTCTAAATGAACTCACAAATACATGGTACTGTACTTGTGAAATATGACATGTTTGTATGTATTTGACCAGTATCCATTAAGATTATTATGGGGGCAATACACTCTTGGTACATTGGAGCGCCATGATTCCTCCAAAGTATGCCAGGAAACAACAGGATTAGATGAACAAAAATAATGGTGGTGGCCGGTTGCTTGAAATAGTTTGGAGGAATCGGTTGCTCCAAATTTACCTACTCTGTACTTCCCTTTTCAATTCAGTCAACCACTCTGAAATCCAGGCCATAACTACAAACCAAGGGCAAAGGCTTAGAGATTTAGCAGATTTTTTTCACTAACTTTTCGGACATCGTGTTTCTCATTCCGGTTCACGTTCCTTATTCCGGTTCTACTGTATATATATATTTAAGAATCATCAGTCTTTAGTGTCAATAATTTTTCGTTATTGTTTATTATCCCTGAAGTAGTGTATGTTTGTACATTTTTGCGTCACGTTTCCCAGAATATATCACGCTGCATCACCGATTTCTGTGTTCATTTGCAAACACCATAATAACAACATTAAAACTCGCTCTTCTCAAGGAGGGGGAGGGGGGGAGGGGACGAAGGCGAGCAAGAGAAGAGGAGAGGAGCGGTGGAAGTGGGGAGTGACAGTGATGATAATAAAAAAAAAAAACATGGAAAAGCCCAGACACCAGAGAGAAAATATGAGTAGGCCTATACCGGTACTGACAAGGGGAGGAGGAGACGGAGAGCAAAAGAAGAGAAGAGAAGAGGTAGGAATGGGGAGTGACAGTGATAAGAGAAAGGCATGGAAAAGCCCAGACACCAGAGACAAAGTATGACTAGGCCTAAACTGACATCTGTATCTGAAAGTGGAATTCTTATCCTCCTCCTTCCCTATACCCTACACTCACCACCCTCCCTCTAGGCTACCTCGCTTTCTTTTTCCCATCTACCTGCCAGTAAGGCTTGCCCATCTTCTTCCATACCCTCTCCTCGAGCACACACACACACACACACACACACAAAACTTTTGCCGTACTTTTGTCCCCCTCTCTCCTCACCGTCTTAACACGAATTCCTCACCCTCATCCATCCACACTCCCATCCCATCCCAATCCCATATCCCTTCCTTCCATTCCCTCTCCTCCTCACATTTTCCTACTCCCTCCCTTCTCCAGAGTGCAGTGAAGCTCCCTACTGTTATACTATTTGTCCTACGCCTCATGGCCTCAAAATTTTAGGCCTACTCTGATATGAGAAAAAAAAGAAAAAGAAATCGTATTAGACTGGTGGTTTGAGTGAGGGCAGGTCGGCAAGACAAGTTTGTGTACAGAATGTCACCGTGATATATTTCTCCTACGCGGGGAAAAGTTTCCGGAAAAATATCAGGGAAAATGTCCTCGAATTTCTCGCCCGAATCCAGATGTAGGCTTTGTGGGAGGACTGACTGAGGGAAGGGACGTGGGTGAAGGAAGGAAAGAATGGGAGGAGGAATGTGGAAGGGACTGTTCTAGAGGTGTATAGGGGAGGGGGGCATGGGTGAAGGAAGGGGAAGAGGAGGAGGAGGAGGAGGAATTATCGTCACTCTTAATATTGTGTTTACTTATTGAAATTTCATGGAATGCGTTGATGACTGTTGACTAATTGTATGTCTTACTTTTCTGCAGAACGTGGACACTTCATCTACACGACTCCTGCCCTTCCCTCATACATGTAAGTTGTGAACTCCACTCAGTTTTGTTCTTTTGCAATTTGTGTACAAACCTCATGAAGGGGACAGCTTATCATCAGATCAGCTGTCAGGACTGGTGTACCTTTGCTGACAATACTCTTGCAGCATGATGTGTAATAGCTTCTCTGTACATGTCTAATACAAACCCCGTTTATAAAAATATTTAAGGCATTCAAGATAGGTCACATCAACATGACCTCGGAGACCCCTGGGAATGAGTCGGTTAATTCCACACATTTGGTTCCTTTGGTTAGGTGAGTTATTACACACGATATCCTGCTAGACTCTAGAGGGATAATGTCTCATCTCGCTAGCGTGAGAAATCGTGTGCAAGCTGCTTTGATATACAGTATGGTTCGACAATTCCTGTAAAAAGTTGAGATTACCAGAGGAAGCATTTGCATACAGCTTTATGTATGATGTACACCAATTATACCTACACCTTTATACACAAACACATCCGTATAACCTATACTCTGAACAAATAGACGCTAACTATATGTAGACAGGACAGGACCTCTGCACTATGAGGGGATATATTCTGGCTTAGGACGGATTGGATAGGGCGTGTGTAAGGAAAAGGTGGGTGCATGTGGTATTTGAGGAGGAGTGTCTCTTGTTTGAATGTGATTGGAGTCTCCAATTTCTTCATTCTAGTGTACGACCGGGTACCTACTTGTTGCGAGGTAAACATGGACATAGCTTTGGAAAATAGTCCAAGAGTTCCTTAGCCTGGGAATGAAACCTGGGTGGGACCTCTCACTTACTAGGACAGCGTATGTTGTAAGAGAGAGAGAGAGAGAGAGAGAGAGAAGGGGGGGGGGGAGACGAACCGATATCACTTGCGTTTAGGTAGTGTCAATACGAGCCCATTATTATTGATTATAGGGGACTGGAGGACAGTGTGGACTCAGCACTACCATATCGAACCTCTCATGTATTCTTTGGCCTTCACACTCTCGGTCAGGGAACTATTCGAAAATACACGACCGCTTTTAAGTTGCTGGATTGAATTAATTAAAAACTATGAAGCCGTTGTCAGAATCAGGTGATGGGAAAATCGCAGTAACATTATTAATAACTGGGAAAGAACCAACATTGCAGCAGATTTTGTGATAACCTTTAATAACTTGGAAGGATGATTATTTGCAGTTTCTCGAAATTGACCCAGTGATTAAGATTAATTAAGGATAAAAACTTTCCCAAACAGTTCGAGAACTCGTATCTATTCTTAAATCGGCATATTGTGTAATGGAAATTGAGGAAATCCATTACACAATATGCCGATTTAAGAATAGATACGAGTTCTCGAACTGTTTGGGAAAGTTTTTATCCTTAATTAATCTTAATCACTGGGTCAATTTCGAGAAACTGCAAATAATCATCCTTCCAAGTTATTAAAGGTTATCACAAAATCTGCTGCAATGTTGGTTCTTTCCCAGTTATTAATAATGTTACTGCGATTTTCCCATCACCTGATTCTGACAACGGCTTCATAGTTTTTAATTAATTCAATCCAGCACTTTCGCCTGTAGGCCTATACGTAAAAGTTGTTGTAGTGTAGATGGTACAGCCTATATGGTACTGTTTGTATGGTAAAGTCACAATACAGAGTTGCATTTGTGACGAAGTAGTTTTTATGTATTTCGTGGATAGCCAGCTACTTCACACGCGACACATCGATAATTTTGGAAACTCGGTTGAGAAGAAAAATTAGTGCATTTGTCGCGGCTTCTAGCCGCTTAAATTGTATTTATTGGTTTGTGAAACCAGTACAGCTGGTTGCTATAGAATAGGCCCCTTCACAAGCCCAGGCCCCGTGTAGGCATAATCTGGGTTGGAAGGGTCAATTCCGTGACGTTCATCAGAAGTAAATAAAAATTCAAATCTGGCGCTGTACTGATAGTGGAGCCACCTGGAGGTGGTGAGGTGAGGTATTAAGCCCCTCCTCCGCTGAATACCGCTCGTCCACTCCAATGAGAAAGAAGTGAGTGTCTGCCGCATCGGGAGGTGGGTGGGACAGTAGAAGCTGTACTGGTTTCACAAACCAATAAATACAATTTAAGCGGCTAGAAGCCGCGACAAATGCACTATTATTGGTATAGTGAAACCAGTACAGCTGGTTGCTAAGCATGCGATGCGGTAGGTGGGAGGTGAGGTGGAGGCAATCACGTGCTAGTTAAGAGTGGTTGAGAGCGGAGGGCAGGAAAGGTAACCGAGCCCGGTGAGGCAGCAGCTAACGCCCCTCCCGACACTGGCTAGGTGAAACGCCGTGGTGGGGGAGAAGTAGCGTATACCATAAAACCGTAGACCATTCTGTTATAGACCAGAATTGTTACACATAAAGTCTTTATAGTTAGACTCGAGGGTTCGGGTCTAGGAGAGGAGGGGGGAGGTTCCCATGGATACTCCCCCCCCCTTTTCCTCCCCCCCCCATTCCCCCCCCCCCCTTATTCAAGTCTTCTGAGTTAGGGCTATGGCCCTCGCTCAGGTAATGTAATCCCGAGGGGATGAAGGAGGACACTAGGATCCAGATATCCTGTGTAATAATATCTCCTGTCACTCATCTTAGTTAATAATTGTTTGGAAAATGAATACACAAGAATTCCGTAACAATGTAATTTATTATATATTCTCTTTCACCATATGTACACGTGAAGAATGGGGATGAGTATGAAGCTGTACAAGATGTGGATGAGGTCTGGGATGATGTGACGGGACTTAAATCACCCGACCTTTTCTCTTCGGGCGGCCCCTCCCCCCCATGTGTCTCCCGCGGGGACCCTGGGGAATAGGAGGTGGAGTACCCATAGCCACACAGGGGGTAGGGGAGAGCGAGTGGAACAGGTACCTCGTCCTGAAGGAAGAAGTGGACGCCCAGCCCCCTAAATCCCTGACCCTCTCCACCGAGTGAGTCCTGAGGAAGGCGAGGGAGGCGGCCACGCCCCTAACGCTGTGAGCCCTCGGGGCGTGTCCGGGATCCCCGTTCTCTATCACTCGGCAGAGAAGGCGAGCGATTGACCTAGGGAAGAGAGGGTTACCGGACCTAGAGTTGTAGAAGAGGTGGTCCGGAGAAGCCCCTCTCGTCGCCTCCACGTATGCAACAAAGGCGTGGACTGGGCAGAGGGGGTGGAAATTTCCATCCCTCAGGAACGAGGGTACTGCGAGAGGGCCAATTCTGTCGTCAGCCTGCTCGTTCTTAGCTAGAAAAGCAGGGGAGGGGGAAATGGTTAAGGAAGTAAGGTTAGGGGTTACTGAAGAAAAGGCTGTGTGACGGGTCAGGGCTGCCAACTGAGAAGCCCTGTAACCTGTAGCTAAGGCGAGCAGGAAGAGAGCTTTCTGGAGGAGGTGACAAACCTCCAGAGGGACCCCCTCGAAGGTCAGGTAGGAAAGGACACGATGAAGGGACCAGGAGGGTGCCTGGGCCCGGTGAGGTGCGGTCCCCGCCCGAATCCCCATCCTCAGGAGAGAGAGAGGCCTCTCCGAAACCTTAATGTTAAAACCCAGGAGGAGGGGATCAGACAGGGCTACGTGATGCGCAAGCACCGTCGCCGGGGCCCTGTTGGTGGAATCGGCGAGCCACGTGAGGAATTCCAGGACTGTGTCCTCCGAGATGACCCTGGAGGGGTGTCTTCGCAAGAAGTCCTGGAATCTTTTCCAGCACGATTCGTATTGTCGCACCGAAGACTGACGATGAGCCCTCAACATCTTGTCCACTGTCTCCTTAGTGAACCTTTTGCTGAGGACTCCCCGTAGAAACTCCAAGCGTGTAGTTTCAGTGACGCTTGGAGTGGTGCAGACAGGGTGCTGGAGAGGCACGCCGATCCCAACTGAAGGGGATGCGGGCACCACCGGGACAACTCTCCGAACCACGGCTGTGCTGGCCAGCGGGGGGCTATGAGGAGAACCCTCCCCCTGAAAGTGCGCAGCTTGAGGATCGCCTTCAGGAGGACTGAAGTGGCTGGGGGTGGGAAGAGGTAGAGATGACCCCACCTGCTCCAGTCCTCCGTGAAGGCGTCCGGGCCTCCCGCCTCTGTTCTGGATGAGAAAGTCAGGAACAGAGGGAGTAGGGCCGTGGATGGGGAGGCGAATAGGTCCACCTCCGGTGTCCCGTAGCGAAGGCAGAGAGACTCGAACACAAGGGGACGCAGTTGCCACTCGACTGACGTCCCCCTGAACCTGGATAGGGCGTCCGCCCAATCGTTCTCCCGCCCTGGCACGTAGCGGGCCGAGAGGTGAATGTCCCTCTTGGCCGCTATTGCGAAAATCTGTTCTGACAGGGACAGGAGAATTTCCGACCGTACGGTGCCCTGTTTCTGTAGGCACTGCACGGCCGCAACGTTGTCCATATCGAAGCGGACGCCTATCCTGGCAAACTGAGGGTGTCTGTTGAGCCATTCCTTCGCTACCATCAACTCCCGGGCGTTGATGTGCAGTAGCCTTTCCCCTTCCTTCCATCCCCCGCACCGTTGATGTCCCAGGCAAGACTGGTATCCCCAGCCTACGTCCGATGCGTCTGTCGCCACCGTAATCCCCGGGGGAGGGAACACCCAGGGGACCCGCTGACGCAGGGCACCGGGACGTAGCCAGGGGCGAAGGAGGCGGTGGAGAGAGGGGGACACTTGCCTGGGAAGGTCCCTGTGTGTGGGGGACAGGTGGAGGTTTACCTCCCGCGTCAGCCTCCTGTGTTTCAGTCGTCCCAGGGGCATTGCAGGGGCCGCGAAATTTAGGGACCCGAGCAATGATTCCCACTGGCGGCGAGAGAAAGTACGGGAAAAATGCGCCCGGCGGACGTGGCGGAGGGTCCGGCGGGCGTTGTCTGGAGCGAGAGAGAGGGTGGCCGAAAGAGAGTCCCACTCTATTCCTAGCCAACACAGCTTGCGAGTGGGGGTGAGAGAGGACTTGGGGATGTTCAACAGAAACCCCATTTCCTCTAGCACTCCCCTCGCTACCCGGACGTTGTTTGCTACCTGCTCCTTGGAAGGGGCGTGAAGCAACCAATCGTCCAGGTACATGAGGGTGGGGACACCCGCCTCTGCCAGACGGGATGCCACCACCCTCACGAGTTTTGTGAAGACTCGCGGAGCTAGAGAAAGACCGAAAGGGAGCCTGGTAAACTGGAACGTCTCGGTCCCCACCTGGAAGGCCAGAAAGCGGCGAAACCTGGGGTGGATCGGGACGTGCCAGTAAGCATCCTTGAGATCCAGGGATGCTAACCAGTCTCCCTTCCTCAGAACTGTGCGGACCTGAGCAACCGAAACCATCCTGAAATGTAATGTTTTCACGAATTTGTTTAGCTTGCTCAGGTCCATCACCAATCTCGTTTTTCCCTGATCCTTTTTGGGGACCGTGAATAAACGAGAAAGAAAGACCCTTCCCGTCGCCCGCTCCACTACCCCTTTTTCCCGCATTTCCCGCACATGCGGGACGACCGAAAGTGACACTTTGGTTGAGGCAGGAGGTAGACGTAGTGGCTGTAACGGGAGAAGACAGGTGTCAGTGAGAGTACCGTTAATCCTAATCCCCCGGGGCCCGAGGGACCCGGGGTGGTTGGGGGGAGAATGACAGGAGAGGCAGAGATTTTGACCGCAAGGGAAAATCTGATTTTGACCTAACGGTAGCCCAAGGACGGGATTAGGCATAATTCATATGTCAGACAGTAAGGATGACAGTTACTCACCGGAACAGTAATCCAGGGCCATGACAGGCCCTGGCGAATTATCCTTGCTGCCCAGCCGTGGGTGGGCCAGGCTGCTGACCACCCTGTGAGGCAGCCCAGAGTGGGACCCTCAAGTGGCGCGGTCCTTCTGGGAGGGGTGGTTGAAGGATGACTTGGGCTTTGCGAAGGGCTTGGAGACCTGTCCCCTTCCTCGAAAGGGCTGCTGGCCCCTCTGGGAGGGCCTGTTGTGTGCTCTCGGGGGAGTGGGATAGGAGGGCCTCGGTAGCCTGGAGGGCTGGGAGGGCCTCCGGGGCTGGTAGGCTGGTCTGGCTGGCTGTGGGGCACGTGGCCTACGGACAAACAGAATGATTAGGACCCAAAATAGACCCGAAAATCCTTTCATTTCACCCCGTGACAACTCGGGTAAGACGAACACGAGAGGTACTTACTTGGAGGTGGAAGGCTTTGGTAAATTAATTACCGTTGGGAGGGAGGCGAAGATCGTGTCTGTCGCCGGTTGGTCAAAGAGGGCGGGGGACAAGGGGACAGCTCGTACCACTCCCCTCTGTGCCATTTCTGGCGCAGATTTAGCTGCCGCTTGGCGGGTTGCCAGTCTCGCCTCGGCGAACGCCTTCGCCTCCTCCCGCATGAAGTGGGTAGCCATTGCCGCCACGCCCTCCATCACGGTGGCCATGGAAGAGAGGGTGTCACTGTAAGGGGTAAACAAAGAAAGAACCGAGCGAACCCGGGGATAAGTACCCGGGAGTAACAGGGAGACCCTTTACCCAGCATCCCTACAAACATGATACACGAGAAAGGTACTCACGCTAGCTGTACACCCGACATCTCGTGGTAGGAGTTTGTTAGGGCGTTGAGGCAGTCCCTAATCAAAGAGGCGGCTGCTCCCGTGGAGATGGTGTGGGCCAGCTCCAGACGGGTAGCAGACTCCGCCTGCCTCAATTTACCATCGGGCTCCTTCAGCTGATAGGGGACCGGGGGCTCCTTCTCCGTCTTCCACAGGCACTCCCTCAAGCCCGGGGGAGCCCGGGAATGAGGGAGGATGACGGGGAAAGACGGAGGAGGGGGCTTCCTGGGCGCGTTGTTCCTCTGGTGGTCCAGGGACTTAAGGAGAAGGGCTGGAATATCCAGGTCCCCTTCACTCTTATCCCCCGGGAAGTACGCGTCCGGGGAAAGGAGGAGAGCCGTGTTACCGTGTGAGCGGTCAATCCTCCAAGCCCCGGACAAGTGTAGCTGGCTGTACTCCACCAGGAAACCCATCGCGTCCAGGGTAGCCGCAGAGGACACCCTAGCTGAAGTGGGTAAGGGCGCTGAGATAGGACGGACCTTGTAGAAGGGAATAGCCTCGCCCTTCTCATCCGCCCCCCACTTCACCACGACGTCATCCCTCCGGATCCACACGTCTGGTTGAGCTGTGTCCGGAGACCAGGCCACCAGTCTGCCCTCCTCCGAAGAGTGGGTCCAAGCAGGAGGAAGGAGAGACCAAGAGTAGGGAAGGTATCCGTCTCCTGAAGGAGGGGGTGACGGGGACGGAGGTGCGGAGGTAACCAACTCCTCAGCTACGTCCCCCGACGGAGACTCGAGCCCTGGGGAAACGGGAGGCACGAAAAGGACTCCCACATCCCCGGGAGGACTCGAGCCCTCGACGGGAGCAGCAGCGGGAGGCGGGGGAACAGGAGCGGGTTCCGTAGCGACAGCCTGAGGTTGCGCGACGGAAGCCCCAGGAAAAGCGTGAGGAATAAGGGTGTGGAAGATCTTAACTATCTTCCTCGACGAGGGGCTGTCCCCCCCCCGCTTACCCCTGCGGGAATTGCGGGCGGGCGAAGGAGAGCTCCCCGACGACGAAGAAGAGGAAGAGGACGACGAAGACGAGGAGGAAGGAGAACGGCGACGAGCACGGGACTTCCTGGAGTGGCGGGACCTTTTAGCCGAACGCTTGCGTCCTCTAGAGAGGCCTGAGGAGCCAGCTCTAGCAGGAGGCGAAGCTGGGGGTTCCCTGCTGGGCCCTTGTACCGGTGAGGCAGTCGGGGGAACCAGCGCGACAGACTCGCTCGCTTCCCGGGGGGATAAGCCCCGAGAAGGAGTCGTAGTACCGTCTAGGGAAGCAGGCTCAATCTCTCGGGCCTCAGGAGGTTCTAGCCCCTGAGACTCCGAGAGACAGGAAGAAGGGTAACGGGTCCTGAATAAACCCAGGTCCGCTCCCAAAATCGGGTCCACCCACGCCAAAGAAGAACCGTCTCGTTTGTGGGCCATTCTCCTAGCCCTCGTCCACGCCATACGAAGAGAAGCAAGGGCAGGGAGTTTGGAGCGGGCAGAAGGGGAGGTAACCCGACACAACTCAGCCCAGGGGCGGCACACACCACACGCCAAAGGGTCGTAACCCAAGGGAGTGAAGCAGGGTGCGTGAGGAGAACAGTGCAGGTGACCGTCAGGCGAGACCCGCACGGTACATCCTGAGGCAGCACAAAGGGCACGAGTAGGCTGGGGGAGAAAAGAATACACAAACATGGGTTAACACGTGCAAACACTGGAACACAAACCCATCCTCCCCGAAGGAAAGAAGCGCGGGACACGCCCGCTGAACCTGGGGACCAGAACACAATCCCCCACACTCGCGCAGCCGCCCAGGGAAAAAAACCCCGTAAAACCATAATCGTCCGCCACATGGAGCGGGTAAAAAAGGGGGCCCCCCCGGACCGATGAACCAGAAGGAGGGGTAGGAGGGGACCCGATAGCCTGAGAAGAAACACTCCAGGCTGAAATAATGGAAAAAACCCCAAAATAAAATAAAAAACCCCCGCTCGGGAGAGGAAGAGAGAACCAGGGCACAATTCTCCCTCCCCCTTACCGAGAGGGGACACATAATAATCGGGGGAGGTAAGAGGAAGGTCTGCAAAGACCCCATGTGGTCACCACGTGGGGTGGGGAAGTCCCACGTGGAACCCACTAACCTCGCTAAAAACCCCAGAAAACCCCGATAAAATACACATGAAGAATGTACTAGTGGCAGGAGGGACAGTGAAATAGGGGACAGACGGAGAAAAACTCCGAAACAGGGGCTGAAAAGCCCCCTTCGCTTAAGGAAAGAACTAAGTCCTAACGAAGAAAAAACCCCCATAAACACCTAAAAACCCTCCTAGAAAACACACAATATACATCTGCAAAGCAGGCCAGCCACTAGAACACAAAAGAAAAATTAGCAGGAACACGCGACACAATACCATAGCGTAGCAGCGAGGAGCGTAGATGTTGACAGGCGTGTGTTCCGCGACAGAGTGGACGAGCGGTATTCAGCGGAGGAGGGGCTTAATACCTCACCTCACCACCTCCAGGTGGCTCCACTATCAGTACAGCGCCAGATTTGAATTTTTATTTACTTCTGATGAACGTCACGGAATTGACCCTTCCAACCCAGATTATGCCTACACGGGGCCTGGGCTTGTGAAGGGGCCTATTCTATAGCAACCAGCTGTACTGGTTTCACTATACCAATAAATAAAAGTATAGCGTTGAGGCTTCGAGAGGGTGTTTTGATGTTTATGTGAGGGACGTCAATAACTATTATTTTTTTAATCTTGAGCAATGGGTAATTATATTTGTAATGATTGAAGGAATAGTCGATACGGACGTGTTGTTGTTTCAGATAACTTGCTTACTCTACTTAGAAGAAAAGGCGTTTTGTCGCCAAGTTGACATTGCAAAATAATAGGAATTGAGCTACGAAGAGAACTTTAATAATTTCCACCCTGCATGTTTAACTTTTGTGTCTAGTTGTGAACAGCTTATGATAACGTTTTTGTGTCTAGTTGTGAACAGGTTATGATTGTGTCTAGTTGTGAACAGGTTACTATAGCGTTTTTGTGTCTAGTTGTGAACAGGTTATGATTATGTTTTCCTTTTGTGTGTAGTTGTGAGCAGGTGATGACTTGAGAACGAGCCCTACACCTGCCTGGGGTGAGGATGAGGGTGGTGTGGGTGTTGTGGGCGGCGGGCGTGGCTCTCTGTCTTATGCCCTCGGTCTCTCCATTGAGCGGACCCAATGTATGCAACAAACAGGAAACGTGAGTATGTTTTATTTTGTTACTTAGCCATTCTGCTTAATTAAGGTACCCTGTGATGTACTGGGAAAATTGGAGGTTAGCGAGTCCTTCAAACATTGCCACGAAACACCTCCTATACTGAATAAGCTTGTTTTCGTGGCATATAGTCAGGAGGAATCAGAAGCCACCAAGTCTCATACACGATAACAGGGTCCTTCATATCGGGACAAGGGAAGAAAATAAATAAATAAATAAATAAAAATAAAATATGTACTGGGTGTCTCCGGTATCATGTTTATTATCCGAGCTAAACTTAAGGAATGAGAAAAACGGAAGCTACATATACATAGTTTTCTTCGCCGGAGACTGACAGTAGAGGTGCAGTTGATCATTTATATAATTAAATAGTTCTAGACTGTGATTGCAATATTCTTGTGTTTGCGTCTGTGTGAAAGTATAGCATTATTCATCATCATCATCATCATCTTATTCCTCTACAAATTCATATTCAGCAGACAATGATTATTCAGTTCGACATTTTTAGGGTGAAATTAGCCGGAGTAATGTATTGTATCAAGGGTCGTATAATTATATGCAAGAACATTCGTGGTACTGACGATGGCATGGTACCGGTACGACGGCTCTATTGTTTTTCTATGGAACTATCTTACCGGTACCACGCCATCGTATGCACCACGGACGTTCTTGAATATGGCCCCAAGATCAAGATGGAGAAATTTCGTCAAGCAGACCTGGAAACACCTCGGGTAACACACTCCTATTTTCCTCCGTCATGTGGCTAATCTAAGGTTTCCTACGTCCTCCAACCCATCTTATGAGGTGTAGAGGACAACGAAGAATCTTACTGAGGCAAATTTAGCTTTAAATCAGAGGGTGATGGACGGAAAACGGAGGAAATATAGGTGCCAGTGTGATGAAGCCTTTATTTGGGAGGTCAGGCGGTCATCTTTATATTGGGTGACATTGGACCGTATTCAAGATCATTCGTGGTGTATACGATGGTGTGGTGCTGGTACGATGGCCCTGTTATGTGTCTATGGAGTCATCGTATACACCACGGATAATAATCTTGAATACAACCCATTATCAGACATTATTTAATTAAGAAAAACGTGATGCTGTGGAAATAAGAGCCATATTCAAGAACATTTGTGGTGTATACGACGGCGTGGTACCGGTGCGATGGCTGTATTGTTTGTCTATGGAGTCATGTACCAGCACAACGCCATCGTATACACCACGAATGTTCTTGCATACGACCCCACGCATTTTGCTGAGTCTGCAAACTTATACTTCACATTATTGGTCATGAATTTACCCCCCTGACCGAAAAATGCCATGTTCTAGGTCAGGTTAGGTTGAACTTGGTAATGGTTAGGTCAGGTTAGATCAGTGGTCAGGTTAAGTTAGAGTAGATCAGTTTAGGTTAGGTCAAATTAGTTTAGGTTAGATCATGCCAGGTTAGGTCACATTAGGTTAGGCTGAACTTGGTAAGAGGCTGTAGAAGAGGCCTAGGGTGGTAATATTAAATCTCTTCGAGGCACAGGCTTTTTGTCACTTAATTTGTTTTGCATAACAATGTGAATTGAACTTTGAAGAGCCTTTTCCCCGAAGTGGTAGTGTAATAATGTAACCCTTCCTCTCATGTCACACTTTTTCTATGTTTTCTTAATTTAAATATTATGGGCATAAGTGAGTTAACAAATAATTTTTCAGCAAGGTAAATCTCAAAAGACGAAGTAAATTGGATAATGAAGGTCCAGGTTTAGTTAGGTTAGGTTGGATCAGTTTGGGTCAGGTTAGATTGGGTCGTTCTGGTTGGTTCATCTGGTAACGAGAAAAAATTACCGCCTTTACTTATTACTAAATATTGATATAAAATGTCATTATAGACCCATAAAATAAAATCAATATAAGATAGGAGTTTGTCTTACACTGACACCATATTTGCCACTACAGGTACACCAGCCTTGTCAATGTGTCATACACCGAGGCTTACCGAGTGAGGACATATACCTTCTGCTTCAGTATCCCACCCAAATGTTCCAGGTACAAGATCCACTACAAGACATCTTACAAAAAACAGGTGTGTGAGGTCGTCATTTGGTGTAAGTGTAGGTTGACTATAGTACTGTATGTCCCTTAACTTCTAATTCCATCTTGTCTCTCTGAGGCTTTTACAGCATGTGATTCAATATCAACTCCTTTAATTGCTACACTGTCATTTAGCAATCGATTTGCTATTACTGTAGTATTGCATTCCTCATACATAACATTTTCCTATGCTAATTATAATAACTTATTGTCTTTCCAGAGTCAGACCAAAACACGAACAGTGAATGTCTGCTGCTCAGGCTACACCCCTGTACCAGCTGATGATCGATGTAAGCCCATCTGCTCCCAGGAATGTATCCATGGCATTTGTAAAAAACCAGATGAATGTCGTTGTGAGGCAGGCTGGTCTGGCCCCAACTGTAACATCAGTGAGTATTACAGTGTTGAGTAAAGTACCGTAATAAGGAAGGGGATCTAGCTGTAGGTGTTAAACAAGTCATTTTGGTCATGAATGTCATACTATGAGAGAATGACTGATTATTTCTGCTAATGCCACCTATAATGATGAATGCTTTTTAATATTAACTCAACTTTCTATTACTCTTTACTCATATATTATGCAATGGTGTTTTTTCCTAATCTTTATTCAGCTCATGATTGGTGTCTAGGATCCACAACTAATCAAATAACTGCACATTTCAGAAAATAATTGTGTACTCAGACCACTATGCTATATATTTTAATTTGTTATAGCACTTACTTGATTATGTCAAGAATTTCTGTGTTACTGAAATGCTAGCCAGAACTATTTTACGATCATAACCCTTAATTTCAGTCCCATGTTGTTTATATGTTAAATACTGAATGGCCGGTAGGTGCCTCGGGGAACTCTGAAAGTGACCACATCAGTGTTGACAACGGTCTGGCTGCCTGCACGGGGCCAGACTGTTATTATTGTGAGTAAGACATTGTTGCCACCTCCACCAACCCACTCTGTGTGTAGTCCACTAACCACAAGCTTTAGCTCAGTTTTCTGGAGCCTAATGTTTTTCTGATGATTGACTTAACAGTGACATCTGTGTTCTGATTTGACATTGTGATTGCTGTATTGATTTGACAATTGCTTTGAATATACCTTTCCTGTATATACATAAATAAAGCTGAATTTTGGCAGAAGTAAAATAAGTTATAATATTGCAGATCACTTTGATTATAATGCTAAACTGTTTTTGTATGATTAAATGAAATTTGACTCATTAGTTGCTTCCCGTAGTTTATGCCTCATATGTGTAGCATTACTTATAGAGTACTAAAAATTCTTAGCTTCCTGTATTAGTAACTGTAACTGGATTCCCACTATATAGTGTGCTCATTATCCAAAATTTCCAATAATGAGATGGGAGACTACTGTTTTTTTGTGTTGAATAAGTTTTAACTTATGTAAATACAGTGACAACACGTTTATATTACGGTAATATTAGGATCTCTTGGATATATGGAATTACTATGTTTTGTTGCAACACTGTGGAGTGGCGGTTTTGGTTGGTGGTGGTAAAGCTATTGTTGCTAGAAGTTGGAGGCAGGTGTTGGTGATGGTGGCAGAGGTTGGGTTATGGTGAAACATGTTGGTTATGCTAGAGGGTTCCTTAGCAGAGATGGCAGGTACACTCGTGATACATAATTTCTGACCAGAGTGTGAGGAGCAGAAAGCTTCGAATCGCCTGGTATTGTTCATTTCCCCACCCAGTACACATATAGAGGCTGAGTTCGAATGCAGGGTATGTGTGGTACCTGCCGTTCTTCTCTGGTCAGGGACTACGTATCACGAGTGTACAATCGCTTTAAAAATAAGTTTCCAAATTACCCTACATAGTACCACATACAGGGTGGTTTCAAAACTTTTTTGGGCATCTGTACATCTTGCGGTTGAATGTGTCAGTCTAGCTATGGTGATCAGGTGGAGGGTTTACAGCGAGTTTAAAGTTTAGATAGAAAACAACTTTTAGCAGGTAATGACATGGAAATATTGTAGATTAGGCTGAGGAACTTGTACACAACATAGGAAAGGAGAAACAAAATACAGCTGTTTCAGAATGCAAAGCTGGGGATGCTGCTGCTTAAAGTGAAGGATGATATAAATTATGATGCTGTAAAAGAAAATGAAGTAATTATATGTACAGTATTGTAATTGTAACAATTTTAAGGTGTAATAATTTTCAGTGAAAGTTAATTTGGTGGGAATTGACCTCAAATAGCCCTATACCACATCCCAAGCTCTTGTGGTACTGTTTTGTATAGGAGGCCATGAATGTGTCCTTGTAAAGTAGGAAGTAATGGTAAGTTGTTTGGTACAATCGTCCTGCCATGTAATACACTGTATATGAGTTTGGTACAGTAGTTCTGCCATGTAAGATACTGTATATGAAGGGCAAGTACAGTCACTAAAAATATATTTTGCATCTAATTATCTGGTAGATATTTGAATTTACATTTACTGTACTTCTTTTGGTATAATTCTCTGTTCATTCATATAATTCAGTTTGTCATATAGCATCATGCTGTTAAAATGCAAAATAATGTGACTGTACATACCTTTCATTTAAGGCAAAGTTATTACTGTACAGTACAGTCTTTCAAAGAACTAAGTACTACTGTATGTCAGAATGTAGTATGGTCCTTCTTTTGAGGTCATTATTCCCAAATTCAGAGCAGTATGTCAACATGCAACAATATAACACCATTCTACTTCACTTTTGCACTATTTTTATGTTTCTCTTGTAGTAGTGTTTTCCCCACCACCACATTATAATGTAGCTTGAACTCACCCTGTCTTGTCTGTTCTTTCTGGCACACACAGAATTGAGGGGTA
This sequence comes from Petrolisthes cinctipes, assembly GCA_033782935.1. Lineage (NCBI taxonomy): Eukaryota > Metazoa > Arthropoda > Malacostraca > Decapoda > Porcellanidae > Petrolisthes > Petrolisthes cinctipes. The sequence continues at coordinate 84,613 of JAWQEG010005789.1, read as the reverse complement.
AGTCGAGGGAATTCTTAGCCTGTGGATGACGCGTTCTGTTATTTGTGCCATTTACTCTTGCCTCTCACAACCATATTTTAAGACTTGATGATTTTAACGCTTTCAGGCTCAGTTTATGATCATGTGGCAAGAAATTTTATAATTAGACTGGATGATAAAAATGACCATTTAAAGTGTATCCATTAAGCAGACCATTCATCACCGTTGCTTAGCCTATGGCTTCACTTTCATATGGCCTTAGATATTGTACTTCTATCAGGTTTCAAGGTACTTCAGTACAGGAATTCAGACCCTTGGTATTTAATTAATATATAGTACTGTATATGTACTGTATTCAAAAGATGTTCAAATTGTGAGGGATAAGCCTGCAAGTGTTAGTATTATGTATAGGTCATTATAAAGTACTCTGTTTTTTCTTTACTTGCAATGCAAACAGAAATTTCTTAAAGATATGGTTGTTCACTTTGTTTTCATGTGCTTTATGTTGCTGTGAGTTGGTTGAAATGTTATGGTAATGTTATGATTTTATGGAATAATGAAGCTTTTTGTGTACAGCTATTCTTTGTAGCTGTTAGTCATGTTTATATTAGCTATGAATGGTGTAAAGATTAAAATATTTAAACCTTTGTTTTAGCTGATTAATTCTGTGTATGAACAGTTGTCAGCAGAAACTTGCTTAAATATTAGCTACATTGGTTCAGTTAAATACAGTACAGTATTATAGTGCTATCAGGTGAATGGCTGATCTGCTTATTTTGATATAACCTGTTAAATTTGATATTTGCATGAATACTAATTCAGAATTAACCATTAGATTACCTAGTTTGTATCATGCTTCACACCTACAATAAAGGTTTATGCTGACAACTGTATTGTACATTGCAGTTCCATGATTTTTAGCCCAAGTGGAGAGATGAAATGAAGTTCATACAAGTTGGCTTCTTTGATTGTATACCAACCAGCTCCTAATGTATACTCCATATTGATTTTAGTTTTAAGGGGCTTGTTATGTTGTTACTTACTACAGAGGTGATGATACATCCAAACTGCCTAATAACAGCCCTTTCTTGATATTCTTTTAATGGCAGTGTTTGGAGAAATCAGTTGCTTTCTCTTTATGAGCATCATCACAGGCCCTTTAAGTAACTCATACATATATCATGTCATATGTGTTGAAGTCGTCAGTCCATATTGGGCTAGGAATTATATATAGTTATTACATAAATATTGAACATTTTATTCCATTTATGTGCATGACTGAATCGATTTTATACATTAGGCATCAGCTGGTTTTAATGTCTGCTGTTGTGAATAAAGTGACATTACAAGGAGGTATATAATTGTATAAGTAATTAACACCATGAAAAGTTAATTATTTATAAAATTATATATATATATATATTTGCTAACCTATGATACCATGAAACATACCACTGAATTGGATTTTCTCTAATGAAGGTGCTGCTGTGAAGGTGAAAGTGTTATTATTTTGTCAAAGGTTTGCCTCTTTAAAAAATGCAGGAAATTTTGTTTTCATTGTACTGTAATAGACTTTATTTTGGGTGGCTGGGAAATTCACTTAATGGGCTTTAAAGCTGCTTTATGATAAACAAGTCCTGCAATTTACAATAGAATGTTTACACTAAAAAGTAGAAATGTAGAGTGACAGTGTTAGTCTGTTATTTCTCAAAGATCTTAGCATAACACTCTTTTACTCTTATGCATGTTTAAGGTAATCAAAACTCTATGGTGATGGACACAAATTAATAATGTGAATTTAATATAATAACAGTGAAAGTAATATTTATTTGTTAGTGGCACAAATATTGAGAAGTTTTCACCATATTGAAATCCATTACTTTGCTTCCTTAAATTACTGTAACAACACTTCTAAACTTATATTCCATATTAGTCTTGTCTGCAGTGAAGAAATGTATAACTGAACAAGCTGTAAGCCACCTATTTTTAACTCCTGATTATATTTATTTTGTCAACTATTAACGTCCAATCATAATTTATCATTCAATTGTTGTTTGTCTTTGTGAAATATGATTTGAGTATCCCCTTGCAGCATGTCCTGAGGGTAAGTGGGGGATGGGATGCATACACGACTGCCCTTGCCTTCATGAGGGGAAGTGTGACCCATTGTACGGTAACTGCTCATGCCATGCTGGTTGGATTGGCCCATACTGTGAGGAGAAATGCCAAGAAGGATACTACGGAGTGGTGAGTGTACAATTATGTAACAACATACAGCTGACAGTAAGTGTCAGATTACATTAACAATAGATCCACTCACCATAGACTGCTGTGGAAAGTAACTCTTGTTCATATATTCTATTGTGGTAGAGACTTAAATTATGAGTGACCGACTTTACCCGTGTATCACCTCGCTTCATAATATGCATTTTGTGTGGACAGGACTGTAAGGACCGATGTCGATGTCAGAATGGTGGCACTTGTGACCATGTGTCTGGTGCTTGTCGCTGCCCCCCAGGCTGGACGGGACCACTGTGTGAAAAGTCTTGTCCTGAGGGAACCCATGGCACAGCTTGCAGCAACAAGTGCCAGTGTCAGAATGGTGGTCACTGTGATCCTGTCTCTGGTCGGTGTCGCTGTCCCTCTGGATGGACGGTGAGTGACAGGATGTAAAAAGCTTTACTTCACATCAGATTATGTCTATTAGATGTTGCTTTCATCAACTTCACCCACATGATGATTTATACATCATTCTTGGAAATGCACAAGAAAAGAAGAATGATTAAATGGTTAAGGTGTGTTTGGTAGATTTAGCAGCTATGTTTTAAATGACATCACCCATGGCATCCCTTGGAAGCACTACTGGTGTGTTTATTTCCATTTTTGTACATCATCATTTAATATCATGCACTGAGTGTATAGTCCTCCTGTTACCATCAGTACACAATACAGTATATAGCATACGATGGCTAGTACTGTTTCTAAAGAATGAATACAGGTGTATAATATTTAGCTAAGGTAGTTATAGTCACACTTAAAATACTGTAAGTGTGTTTCCAGGATAAGGAATGAGAAACCAACATGCTTCATGCTTAAAGTTATACTGTAGTATTATGCATCATATGTCACTCTTCCACTCTCAAATTCGTGAAAATCAAAGTATTATCTTGGAGCAAGGGTTAATTACCCCCTCCTCCTTCCCCATCAAGTAACAAGTGTTGACTGATTGGCACAGGGCCTGCAGATTTTATCTTTAAAGATGCCCAGATGAGTTTGTCACCCTATATGTGCAAAATCATCAATAGAAAATCCTAATATAATGTCAACTTTTCTGTCACATACACTATTATCAATATCATCAATAACAAGGGGAAATGTAAATTTTTGAGGATGTAAACTTTGTATGCTGGCAAGATGCAAAAGCTAGTAAATATCAGTTCTAATATGGATGATCTTCCCATTTTACTTTCCATGCAGCTGTTCAGTAATTGTGGAATTTTCAATAATGCCAAATAACTTCAAATGTTTAGTACATTTTTATATCCTCATGGTATGAGCTGTTAATGTATAAAATTAGGGAAAAGAGTTGAAGAGTCAATCCAGTCCTCTAGCTGCTGTCATTAATTCCTCAGATGATGCTACTTGCCAATGCAGCATGCACTTAACTGAGGCAAAAATTGTGTAACAGGCAAACTACGGGTGGTTGCCAATATGTTAATTTTTTTGTCTGAACATTGGATAATTTTTGCATACTTCCATGTTTTTCATTATGTATGATTTCAAATTACATTGTTTTAAATATGGCAAAACTTTATTTTATGCAGAGGAAGACATATTTGTGCTGGAATTTCAGGGTGATGTGTGTGCCAATCCATGCCCTGAGGGAACATGGGGCTACAACTGTTCTGAAGTGTGTGATTGTTACAACTCAGGCCAGTGTGACCACATGACTGGACGTTGCAAGTGCCCCTCTGGTTACATTGGCAATAAGGTAAGTTGATATCCAGTATAACTGCTATAAAGCTTTATAAAAAAAATTGTGTTGGAAGGTTTCAAAATGGTGCATTTTTAAGGAGAGTAAAGAGCCACAATTTTTATATAACCAAGTGCTTGTAATGTCTAAATGGAAAATAATTCAGATAAATAACAGGATGTCAGGAAATTGGTGGCAACTGATTCCTCAACACTGCCAAGAAAAGCATTACCTTGTGGATATTGTGTATCATGGCACAAGCAAGTGAGAATCAGTGACTTGCAATTTCCTGACAACAACGTAGTCCATTACAGTATTAGGAGAAACTCGCGTAAACGGCGCTTCCAGCGTCATACACTCGGCCCTGCGGGTGCCTTCGGTACCGTTGTGCACTACAGTACTTATAAAAATTGAAAAAAAGATTTTTTTAGTCAGATCTCTTTCAAAGTAGTTTATTATAACTCCCTAAGCATTTGTATGATTCACAAAAAAATTTGTATTAATATCTCAAAGGACCTAGGAGTAGTTAGGTTCGGATGGACGAACGAATATAGTCATTTTGTGAAATTTTATGTGGATACTGTACTGTACTGTATATGAGTTGTGAAGACTGAAATATGTCATTAATGAAAATAGCATCTAATCCTGTGTCCACTGCCTCTCCTCCAGTGCCAAGAAGAGTGTCCTTTGGGAACTTTCGGTGTGAACTGTACAGAGAGGTGTACCTGCCTCAATGGTGCCATTTGCTCCCATGTTAGTGGTCGGTGTTTCTGTAAAGATGGTTGGCTGGGCACAAACTGTTCCATTCCTGCCTGTCCACCTAACCAGTATGGACCAGGCTGCTCTCAGATTTGTTCATGTGAGAAAGACAACACTGAGAGGTGAGTATATTGCTCATAATTTGCGTGAAAGGAATATTAGAAATGTTTCTTGTGTTTGTCCTCTAGAGTGACATTCATGCAGTATTTGCTGTGAAAGTGTGTGGTCTTAATATTAATTATTGTGGTGCATATTATATTTCAGATTTGACTTTTCTAAAAAAAAAATATTGATTTATTGTAGGAATAAATTAGCAAACAGTGGAATTTGCAGTGGCTTAAAGCATTAGCCGGTATGTTTTTTTTCTATATTGAGGAAGGTGAAGACTAACGGCTAAAAAGCCCACTTAATGTCCTCCCTAGAGAAATAAGGATAGTGAGAGAGGTCCAAAGTCATGCCCAATTTTGTTCACTATGCCTAGACACATAGCGTTAGAAGGAGCATAAGTCGTTGTAAGGGGGAAAGATGTATCAACCACTAAACCTACAGACCACCTACACAACAAAACTAAAATTCTCAAGGTCTGATCACATTGACTTAACAGACACACAAACACTTGCCACGTCCAGATATTCAGCTCACTCACTGCTCCCTCCAGTCACTCAAGAAAATTGCTCTGCTATTTACACGGTCTCCTAACATCCATCGATCTGAGTCCTCCCTTCCTTGCAATGACAGAATCCACCTGACCAGGCTGTAGTGTGGGTACAACTTAGTCCTAAGCTTTTAGAAGAGGCTGGGTTAAGCCATCATGGATGCCTGTTCAGTATACAGTTGAACACCCTACACTATTTAATACATGGAAGTCTGTACTGCACTCACCCACACATGCCAACAACACAACATACGTTCCATAAGGGCCATAATTATGGGATGCCCTGGTTCATGCTGTGGCCTTCCTCAAGAACTGGGGGCTGTTTGTCCATGCAACCTGAGGAACTTCATCACCACAAAACTAAATCCCTCTCTGGCGGGTGGTTACATTGGTCCTACCATCTGGAACTTACTGCAGCAGTGAGGGGATTGGATCTTTTGGGGTGAAGTAGCAGACCACACAGTAAAGAACCTCCTGATAATGTGCCTTATGTTGGTAGTCCCATGGAGAGAGTGGCATAACCAACTGTAGATAAATGGATGGATTAGGAAGAAAACCAGTATGCTAATACAGAGGGGAGAAAATTATCTTCAAAGGTGGATCATGGTGTCGCATTAAATCTGAGGTAATCTTTTGCAGATCCTATGCCTGAAAAAGCTTGATTGTTTGCACTGATGGAAACATAATGGTAGCCTTTCAATATATAGTATAAATTGAAGAAAAGTTAAATACCATGGTCTGTTTATCTATGAGCAGGAACAACTTCGAGTGGAAGGAGAAAGGGTAGTTAACCTCCCCTTAATCTATGATTGCCTTGCTCACTTGATGGCCATGGTAGCACTCGCAACAAATAAAGGCAATTCTTATCTCTTTGCAACATAATCCTGTACTGTTATCTTACACTTCCTTTCCTAATACAGTGCTTGCAAATATAATAGGAATTAACCTGGCGTAATACACGGTTAAAATACTGTAGGCACTTGCAACTACTAACTTGTACAAATCATGCCTTGCAATGCTGGGTAACTGGTACTTGGATCACCTAACTCCTCTCTACGATCATCGACATCTCCAATGCTCATTCAACCACTCCAATGCACAACCCTCAGTGATACGTTTCCCAGGTTAGTATTGTGAGCCTACCCAGTCCATATGGCAACCCATTGTCTTGGAAAAGATTTGTACAACAAGGGCCTGATGGGCAACTATTTACAAAACCTGGGCATTCCAACAGTAACCTTATCAACCCATGCAATGTGCCTACTGGACATTCAGCTAACTCATCCTTACCCTGAGTGTGCCACACTCACTTATATCTGAGAGATGGGCTCACCTTTTGTGATATACCTAAATATGAATGGTCTAAGACTGTGTAAATCCTTAAAAGTACTCCTAATAACTGGTCACAATAATCAACAACATAGCACTTTGCTACAATAACTGTAACCTACTGCCAAGCTTTGATGGAAACATGCCTACCGTAGGCTGATACTCAACTCACCCTGACCTGAGATTGAGTTTCTTCATGCCTTACCAAGAATACTGCTCTTTATTGTAAGCTGAGACAGTACCTGTACCCACCTGTGTTACATTTGTATCCCATTCATGTCTTACCTGAGATAGATAACTCTGCAGTCTACTACCACCTCATGCATCACTCGACGTAACCTAAGACACATCACCTATACCACATATTTAACCTCCTCATACTTGACCTGAGACAGGATAATTTTATACCTTAGGTTCCAACCAGTTCTCACCATACAGTACTCAGTGTGAGCCGAGATATATGATCACCGTTGTATTGTCCTAAACAGGGAATTTATTCCACTCCTATCTAACTTGAGACAGGATAATCCCACAGCAAGTATACCCTAGTCACGTGTGATAGGATGACCCCACACTCCCACTCACTCGGAACTGACAGTGGGTTTACCTATAAAAACTAACCTATGGCCAGAGTTAGATATCAATGCATGTAAATGCTTATAATATTACTGATATATTATTACCTTAAGACCTACCTAATAATAATACTGATACATTGATTCTCATATACATATGAAGTGATGCTGGATCAGTATTGATACATTTTTAAAAATACATGTGTCAGTACTTTAACCCATAAACAATCTTATGTGAAATGTTTTATTTGTCTAGTGTTAGTACAAGCATATTTTATAAAGCATAAGAACTTCAGTAGTAGTGAATTGAAATAATATTCAACCTTGAACATCAATGCTGCTACAACCAACATACAAGAATAATATTTTGTTGATTGACAGAGTGCAATACTCCCCTGGCTGTTATGCAGCCTTTGAATAACTCGCATTTCTAGGTCAGATGGTTATTATTGGGTACCCTCATCAATACAGTGGCACTTATTTACAATAGTTACATGTGCCTTTTATCCATGTTAAAATGAAATCTTTTCACTCAGCAAAGCTGTTTTCAACATAGGAAAGTTATTTTTTTTTTTTTATTTTTTTTTTTTTTACATATAGTGAGTGGAGGAAAGGAAAAAACAAATAAATAAATGGTTCCATTTGCCTATTGGCATCCTCCACTCATAAAATATTTAAAACAACTGGATTTAAATTGCTGGGGGTTATAACTTGCTGGAAAACATTCCCTTGGTAGAGAATTCCACAGGGAAGTAGTACGGGGAGTACTACTGTACTAAGGTTTCACCTTAATTATTTTCCCTCCTTTTCTCCATAGATGTCACCCTTGGACTGGGGAGTGTGAGTGTAAGCCTGGATGGGCAGGTGAGACATGCACACGGGCCTGTCCCTTCTATAGATATGGAGAAAAATGTAGCAAAACTTGTCAGTGCAAGAATGGTGCTTTCTGTGACCCCGTTGATGGCAGATGCATTTGTGCACCGGGTAAGATAATAATTATAGCTTTGGTAAAGGTTGTTCATGTATTTTATCATGTGCTCAAATTTGTAAAGTATTCTGTAGAGAAATGGATTATTGTCATATGCAAAAATCTGATCCCACTTGTACAGGTTGTAGAAAATAGATGATTATAATAGAGAGCATTACTGTGAAGATGATGATGTTACTGTAGTGACACTTGTATGGTTCCAGGATACCATGGAGATCAGTGTGGAGAGCACTGCCCTCACAACAGGTACGGCCAAAATTGTGAACTCAGGTGCCGTTGTATGAATTCTCTTGGATGCTCACATGAGACTGGGAAATGCCTCTGCAAACCAGGTGAGTAAAGAAGGCTGGGATTGCCAATGGAATACTCAATATGGTTAAAGGTTTACAAGTTTGTGTTGGGGGAGATTAGTCACAACAAAAAGAAAGATCTGGAATAAAAATTTTCAAATGGGAAATATTTAGCCGAGGTCTTACTGCAGAAAGGTAGCTTTGTTCACTGTGGTAAACAGTGTTGTTATTCTAACCTACTTTCTGGAAAATGTCTACATTACAGATGGTTGTAGCTAAGGTAACCATTTTTAAACTAAGGAATTTTGAAGAAGAATTGAATATTGGGAAAAATTTCTGTGTATTAGAAAGACTGCAGTTGTTGTTGTAGTTCCCCAGACTGTCTGGCCGAGCAGTCTCGAGTCTGGTTGACTGAAGCTACACAGGTGCTAGGGCCCCCAAATGGGAGTCAGGGAGATAGTAAGATCTGTATTTTGTATGTACAGTACAGTATTAATTCCAATTTATCACCTAGATCACATCAATTTTCCAGTAACGGACAAGGTTAACCCCCTATTAGTTCGTTATATCGAGGATCGAGTGTATTTGGTAATTAGCGCAAAAGTGGAGCGCTGAAAATTCATCCTCACAGGCTGAGAGATCAATATTGCTACACTGGTTGGACAAGGCTGGTGTGACTTGTGGGAGCTTCTAAGCACAAACCCTCTGTTGTGAGCATAAGCAAGTGTAGGTCGGCCACAATTACCCGCTCTCACCCACACTTCTTGGTGGTGTCGACAATTGTCATTACCCACACTTTAAGGTTAAAGTACTGCCCACATCACCATAGGCAATACTTCCATGGGGAGAAAGATTGCAGTAGAAGATGGTATTGTACAGTAGACCTGCCAGAAGTGTATATTAATTTTATGTTGGAAGTGAAGAACATCTTGCATGATTCGAAAGAATTAGGCAGCCCTGTGTTCTAAGATTTTTACACAGTCTTGCCACTCACTGAAATTGAAGCAACAATCCTTCCTACTACCTTGGAGCACATTGGCTCTTCTTATGGTTAATCTGGTCTAAGTGCTTTGACCATTTTCATTAATTCACTGACATGTCCCACATATCCCATGGTATGACAACAGCAGTCTTTCTGGCATTCACAACATTATCTTATACTTACCTTTTTGCTGATTAACAAAGTTTAACCCCTTAACCGTGGGTGACGAGATAATTCAACACCACCAAGTGTGAAGGGCAGTGGGTGACTAAATTATTTCGACAATGCAGTTTTTAAATGTGCGTGCCCCATAACATGATAGTTTCGGGCTGGCAACACTGCGTGATAGCCAAGGGACTACCCAGAGTTTAGCCAGTTACTTCGAATCAGTGTGACAAAAGCAGGGAAGGTGGGAGGACATATTTTCATCACTCCCCTTTTCCTGTAATTGCCATTTATGTATGTAAACACAACAGTGACATTATATTTCATATTGTCTTGTTGAAAAATGTCATTCTGACATGTTTTATAACGTGAAAACGTACTTAGATATGTAAATAGAGTGTAAAAGTGAATTTTGAGTTGTGATCACTCTGAGCTGGCTACCCATCCTACAGATGTCGATGTAGTCTTCACAAGTATATCAAGAGACAGCTAAAGGTGTGTACTTCAATATCCTGCATCATTTATTCATGTAGCGTGATTGGTTTACAAGCTATTAGCCGTCAAATGTGTTGTTTACAGCGTCGGTATGAATGCTGGATAAAGGCCCGCAAGACAGAGGTGCCAACGCTCGGTAATGCCCGTGATTTAAGGGTTCAGGAACATCATTTGTCTGTTTATGTAATACCTTTAATAATACCTAGGGGCATAATTGACTTGACTGAGCACTGTAGTACTACAAGTGAAGCTGAAAAAACTTATAGTATCTTGATACTTATCCAGGGAAACAACAAAATGGCTTTCAATTTGTAATATAATCATTCTTCTACAGGTTGGGAAGGACAACAGTGTACCCTGACTTGCCCACTTGGGATGTATGGTGAAAACTGTACTAAGAAATGTAGCTGTGAAAACAATGGTTCGTGTGACCCTGTGAGTGGAAAGTGTACCTGTGGCCCTGGCCACTTTGGGGACAAGTGTGAGAACACCTGTGACCATGGATACCATGGCATGGGCTGTATCAACCACTGTGCCTGTGTGGGGCCAAATGTGGAGGGGTGTGATCCAGAAACTGGAAGGTGCATCTGTAAGCCCGGTTTACGAGGTAATCATTGTACTGTACAGTATATCTTTCTTGATGTTTGAATAAATAAAATAATACAATATATGCTAAAGTTTTGTTTATATATGGAATATTCATAAAGGAAATGGAATCTTTATTTGTCCATGCTTTCCCTTAACCCCTAAAGACCTTAACTGCTAGAGACTGCCTTGCACTTCACCTGCATAGACAATAAAGTTGTATTATTCAAGTTTCACATATTCTTGACTGTCTTTATATAAACTTGAAATTTCCATTGGTCATTTGGGGTAAACTCATTAACTTTATATATTCAATACAGGAGTGAGCTGTGAGTCTCACTGCCCACGTGGGTCTTATGGTGAGTCGTGTTCCAAGGAGTGTGACTGCAAGAACAACGGGTCATGCAATCCTCAGACGGGCAAATGTATATGTGAACGTGGTTGGCATGGGGCAGATTGCAACACTCCCTGCAGACCAGACAAATATGGTGTCAACTGCAATCAGGACTGCCCTGCTTGTGTCCATGGTAAGAACTGCTCCTTAGAAAGAATATCTTTCATATAGAATAGAGACTTGGATTCTTAAGTACATTTCTTTGCAACTTTTTGGCTGTATCAAAGTCCATCTGTTTTGAAATATTTTTATTATGATTCTTTGTAATTAATTCTCCCTTTGTGGTACATCAAAGCTTGAAATTAAATATAGCCATTCTTGATTATTCCATCACGCTCTGTCAATAGTCATTTACGATGCTTTAAACAATGGTCAGGCCTCAAATATCCCAATTCATTTTTGCCCTACTAGTTCACTTTTTTGTGAATTTAAAGGATCCAAAGATAGAGCAGTTTTTGTGAATTTAAAGGATCCAAATATTAGGATAGAGTAGAGAGGAAAGTGTAAAAAGAAAGCTAGGGCTGCCGAATGTTAACTTACTAGTTCATGGAATATGGCCCCTACCATCAAGGCTGAATGCAGGGACTTATGTTGTGGATGAAGAGCTTTATGGCCATGGGAAATGCTTAGGCTTTATGGGCTTGAAAGGGCAAGTGAATGGGAGTCTGCCTTATTTCACTGAGTATTATGTTCTTTTCACTGCTTCTTTTTATAATAATTTTTAATTGCTTGGCCTTAGAGCCCCCCACCACTTGAAAAGGGGAATTGGGTATTGATTATGAAGATATTGTGTAATCAAAAGTGTAGTGCAGTATTGTTCTTTAGCCTCTTACTGATAGGGAATTTTTTTGGTAACAGGTAATGGGACATGTGACCCTCAACTTGGTACATGTGTGTGTGCTTCTGGTTGGCGAGGGCCACGTTGTGATCGTACTTGTGCACCAGGCACCTGGGGTATAGGATGCAAAAATACCTGCAGATGTCGCAATGGTGCCAGTTGTAACCATGAAACTGGTGAGTATCTTTTGTTTTGGGGGATCAAAATATTGGCTACATATTGAGTAAAACTGGTGTGTACTGTATATATTTGAATATTACATTTATAGGCTACAAATTGATAAAATTTGTACAAACTATTTCAATGAGGATACCTATTACCTTTCCTATACATTGCCATCTTTTTTCAGGTAAATGCCAGTGTCTTCCTGGCTGGAGAGGAGAAGCTTGCGCTGATCCCTGCCCTGCTGGCACCTTTGGTTACCAGTGCCTCCAGACCTGTCATTGTCGCAATCATGCCTCGTGTAGGGGTAATGATGGATTTTGCGAGTGTAAACCTGGCTGGATGGGACCTGGCTGTATCCAAAGTAAGTACAGTATATCAGAGGGGATTTTTTTTGCTTATGTAAATATGTACTGTATTGTATTAAACATACCGAGGATGTTTTGTGCTGGTACTGTAATGATGGTTTTTGTTAAGAAAGGACATTTCTTGTAAAATTATAATTTCTAATGTACAGTAAGTACCATAGCTGAAAAACAAGTATGAATTGATTAACTTTGTGTATGTTTGATGATTTTCCAAGTAAATCTGAGCTCTGTACTGCTATTCTACCCATAGGGGATGCAATCAAACAGCAGTTAACCTCTCAGTAATCAGTTTCCGTTCTATGCTAAACTACTGTATATGCCCATATAATTTCCTATCATCATGAAAGTAATGCCTCCTTGGGTGGGGCTATCTACCTCTATTAACTACTTTGTTCACAATATATATTCATTTCAGCTTGTCCTGAAGGTTCATACGGACGCCAGTGCTTTGATGTTTGCAACTGTAGCACAGACAACTTCATATGCCACCCTGTTAAAGGTTGTCAGTGTCGATATGGATTTGAAGGCAAGTACATAAAGAAAACTCCAGAGTAATGAAATTATATTGACCTGATTTGTAAATGATACCATGTACAGTCATTATACAAGGTACTGCAATTGATGCTGGGGTGATGATTTTGTTCAGAACTACCCTGTTCAAGATTATGACATTGGAAAACTTAGAAATATATGGTAGATAAACTGAAGTTACTGTAGATGATGCTTTCAGACAGAACTACTAAGTGAGCCACCATAGCTGTATGGAACTGAAATAATTGATCTTGTTACAGTTTAGAGAAATTAGGAGCATCCAGTAGATATCAGACTATTAATTTGTAAACATTCTTTTTCTCATTGTAAGTTGTATCTGATTTAAAAAAAGTAAACTTTATATTAACACATGAACAATGGCTTTAAGTCTTTAAATATTTGCCTTGATGCCAAACAATAAAGTTACCAGGAAAACTTTCCTTTATAAGGGGTAAGGTGCACTAATATGGATTTATATTGTCAGGTGACATGTGTGACATAGCCATCACAAGCCCTATTGTCAAAGAACATGAAGAGGTACTACCACGACGACCTCTGCCACCCAACAATGCCGGACTCATCGTTGGTGTTGTCTCCATCATCCTTATTACCATTGTCATAGCCATTGTCATCTACTACAAGTAAGCTTACATGGTATTGTAAGGGTGTCATTGGGGTATCACATTATTATAATCCATTTATGTTTATGTGTGTGTTTCTGTATCTTGTACTAATTGCTTTTTTGAGATGGATTAACAGATTCAATATAGTAGACACTATTTGAGGAGAGACTTTATGCACTTTGTTCTTGGTGTCAAGTTTCTAAACCTGAATTATCCAAGTATAGTCATTGTTTATACCACCACTGGTGTCTTGAGCAAATTCACTCTTTTTTTGTAGGCGACGGCTGATGAGACTCAAGCGAGAACTGGCAGTAGTACAGTACATAGCCGAGCCACCAGCCACAGGTAACTGAACTCACTTAATTTTGCTTCCATCTCTCTTTTCTGTATGTTAATAAGGCTTTCTGTCAGTCGCAAGGTGTGTTTCTCTGTCCTTTAGGTTAATTTTTCATTTCCGCACTATTAACCAGATTTCTCTCACGACTGTTCAGCAGCATTGTCCTATTTCTTAAAAAAAATAATATACTCATCCACTAACTAGTACAGTAGAAGAAATTACAATATGGTCTGAGGTTTTGCAAGGTAATTATGGATTGCAGAACAGTATAAAACCTACTAACCTTTATGTTTGTGTCTAAAACATGAACATGAAACAGGGCTACGGAGCTCAGAAGAGGAATAATGGCAATGAGCTACCTGTGAAGAGATTTAGGCTTGTTAAGATTGGATGGTGAGATAAATAAGAGTGTGTATGAGAGATGTGATACAGGTGTGACAGCAGTTGGTATTTAGTGTGAAGTGATTTATTTATATGTGTACCCTGACACTATATTTCAAGGAATGGTCACAGCTGAACAGTCTCTAGACATTTCTCATACAGTTTAGTAAGGCTCCTGCATCCCATACACTGATGAGGACCAATGAGTTTTGCACACTCTAATATATACCAAGGCAGGTTCTGGCAATTCCCTTGGTAAAATAATACAGTGAAAATGTTATATCCAATGAAAATGACAGATTAATGTACTGTTGTTTTTCCTCTTCTTTTGATTGCTCCCATCGGGGATTGCCAAAGTGGATTATCTTAAACCTGTCCCATGCATTCTCCTGTCTCACTTGGTCTCCTGCATATTCTCCTTTACCACAATCATTAACCACCATTTTGGCATTCCTCTTCTCTTGCCAGGCAACTCCATCATCATCATTTACTCTATCTATCTATATATCTATAGCTCTGATGCCTCGTTCCCTCTGGGAACTCCCCTCAAGGGGGTGGCCACGGCAGAAGTGTCTCCAGTTTTCCCTGTTCCAACACTCCCTCCTTACTTGGTCAAACCCTTCTCTGCCCCTCACATTTCGCTCCCTTACATACTCTTCCACTCTGTTCTGCCATTACACAGGGGTCTACCTCTCACACCAGGTCCCACAACTTCACTTCCATACACCTTCTTCAATGCATTCTCTCCACATGTCCAAACCACCTCAATGTATTACGCTTCACCCTCTCAACCATCCCACACTCAGTACCAATTGCCTTCTCACTCATACCACATCTCTCATACACACTCTCATTACTTTCTCCATCCCACCTAGTAAGTCCACATGCTCCTCTCAATTAACTCATTTCCACTGCACCTATTCTAGACTGGTGAGCCCTACTCCATGTCCATGTCTCTGATGCATATGTCAGTGTTACAGGCAGGATTTTACTATTTCTTAGTCCCCTTTTCACTTCCATACTCACACTTCTACCCTTCATAATCCTCCCCAGTGATCCTATGACATATCTACCCCTCATTGCTCTCTCCCTAGCAAAAATCACAGCATATTCAACTCTGCCTCCTCTCTTTTCATCAGTGCCACTACCTCAAAACTAAATAACATAGCTGGTCTCACAACTGTCTTGTAAACTTTCCACCTTTACACTTGCAGATACCCTTCTATTGCAGAGAAACTAATGTACAATAGTCTCAAAAGTTCCTCTCTTCATGAATTGTTACACATTACATTAATTATTAATATTACTGTACTATTATAATTATTGAGGGACTTGCCAGAAGCTACTGTGGCTTCCAGATACATTATTCTGTAACTTTACCAGCATAATATATTTGATCTATGTGTTGCTTGTTCACTCCTTTTTTTTTTTTTTCCTTTCAAAATTTAATAGTTTCTCTGTTGACTACCTACCGGTACTTGGATAATGACTAACTGGTGTGCAGTGTAAATTGATGTAGATGTATGATCTTGTGAACAATTACTATAACCAGCTCTGAATTCTACTTTAACCATTTTTCACACACTAACCCGTAGTCTTTACATCAATAATCACACTAGTCAGTGCTTGCTTCACACACTTACCAAAGGGTTTATCTTGTCACTTGCAAAATGATTTATATTCTAGCATACTCACAAACTCCACCCTTTCTTTTCCTTGCATTCCTGCTCACTGTAGAACGTCCTAAACCAATTGAGAGGAGAGATAGCGCTAAGCCACGCTCCTCCATCAAGATTTCACACAAGACTGGTGAGGTCCATCCTGTCTGATTTTAGCATTGATTTTGTGGCTTATGATCAACAGGGAAATTAAGAGGAAAAAAATTCGCCAAGTGTACTAATGATAATAGAAGAGAAATATTGTAATACAAATATTAAAACAGCTTAAATAAGGCAGAAAATGTTGATTGATCATACACCATTATAAAGATGATACAGCTGTACAGGTATATCTAGAATTGAAAAAGAAAAATTAGTATACTTTCTGGCTTGGCTTATTTCCACCTCTTATTTCCCCATGAGGCAGCAGGTTATTAATGAATTGCACATTTTGTGGTTGGTTTGTAGGCTCTATTGTTGTTGCCGTAAGAGTGTTCCAGATAATGGTAGTTTATCCCTTGTGGTGTACTTTTGTCTACAGTATGCATTCTTCTCTTGATGGGCTTGAGCTATGATACACAAGAATTTTATTTAGTTAAAGTGCCAGAAATTTTAATGAAGTTCATTACTGTGAGTAAGTCATTATGGTAGTTATTGACATTCCTTGTACTGTATTTCAGAGTTTAATTATGCACATATCAATTCTTAGCTTTAGTTTGTTTTGATTGTATTAAAAAAAATAATTATAACTGGTTAGGATCATGATAATATTATTAGACTGTGTTGTAAAGGTTCAGTCACTAATATGTGCATCTTTACTCTAAAGGACAACCTGTAGCCAAAAGATGGAGTTCTATAGCAGGTACTGCAAACCATTCATCATTACTTTTTTAAATGATAGATTTTCAGTAAAGTTGGAACTGCTTTGAATTGAGCACAGTATAGTACTATACATCTAGATTTTTTTTTTTAATTGGACAGACAATACAGGTTTTCTTGATTTAATTAGATACATTTTTTTTAACCAATGCAATAGTATTAAAGAATCAGTATATCAGACAGAGAAAAATACAACCCTCTGTCAGTGCCATTTAGTTGCAGGGTTACTAGTGTTAGTTTGAAGTGAAAGTAGTAGGACTGACAGTAGCCAAGTTAGACATTACTTGTAGCATAAATATGAGACTGAAATAAGTACCATAATTAGCACACAGCCTCCTCCTTACCTACCTGCATGGCAGTCAAGTATGTAGTCTGATGCCTTGCCTGAGGGGGCTGGGGAAGGGAGAAGATTTGATAGAGGGAGACATAAGTGCTGTAGTATCTGGGAAGTTTATCTCTTCATTAATAAGACTCTACTCTCTCAGAGTGAAAAGGTTAAGGCCAGGGTAGAAGCTAAGAACTAAGGCAAGAAAAAGGATAAGAGAAGGACACGGGACTAAGGAGAGACACTTTCACATTTGCTTCACTAGTTATTGAACGTGTGCAGCACTGTAACCTTCCTGAGATTTCCAGACATTTACACTAGAGTGGGATTTTAGTTCTGTTTTTTTGCTTCATTTGTTCAGTCACCAACTATAAACCTGTAGTCATTGATAGTCAGTGAATATATATTACTTTTCCCTTTTATAATTCAGGTCAACTTCTCTTGAATCCATCGTAAATATTTTCCAAAAGTGTCCCTCCACTTTAGCCATTCTAAAGAAAGTTTTAAAATGACCAAAGAATAAGTTAGATTTATTGATGTGGAATAAAGCTTAGAAAACAGTAAGAGGAGCCTTATTGTCATTATGATACAAGGGATGGCATTAATGGTAGAAGTGGAAAGAACTATGTATGTAGTTTTATGGTCGGGTTTAGTGCAAGTAAAATTCAAGGCTTTCCTGCTTTATATTGAAAATTTTTTTTAAGTGTAGAGAATGCATGCATTTTGTTAGTAGAGATAATGCATTGGTGATGCCAAAATTACCACACATCATATTTTAATAAATGCTC
This sequence comes from Petrolisthes cinctipes, assembly GCA_033782935.1. Lineage (NCBI taxonomy): Eukaryota > Metazoa > Arthropoda > Malacostraca > Decapoda > Porcellanidae > Petrolisthes > Petrolisthes cinctipes. The sequence continues at coordinate 66,554 of JAWQEG010005789.1, read as the reverse complement.
TGCTTTTTCTTATTGCATCATGTTCTTGCTGTATATAAGTGCTTGCAAGTGACTGAGTAGTGCACCTTGAATAACTGACTATAGTCCGTCGACAGGAAACTGACCAATGGGTGGGGCCCAAACTGGTATTTCTCAGTAAGTAAAATATTAACACAGTAACTCAAATTAGTTTAGAAGTAGTATATAGCTGACACATGAGACAGAGTAATGTGAGTTTGGCCTGATTTGGCAGTGCTGTGGGTGATGACCAGTATAAGCTTCATGTCAGAGGTCAGTTTCCTGTAGACGAACTATAATTTCAAGGGATAAATTGACACTTTCTTAACCTAGCAACTCATTAATGCCCAGGTTAACCCTATCAGTGCAGTGATATTTATTTAATGTCTTTTGTGTTTGTATCAGGCTAGTACCATATAGATTTACTTTCACTTCTATCTGTAGCTCTGATGCCTTGTTCCCTTTGGGAACTCTCCCCAAGGGGGTGACCATAACCAAGATAATCTTCCTAAAGCCCTCCATCATACAGCATTTATATTAATTTCAACAATGACAGATGAATTGTCTCTGTGTAAAAAACTTTTACCCAAAAGGTAGATATCTCCTTTATGGAAGGATCTAGCATTTCAAGGATACAGTATTTATAAGTGTTACACAGTACTTTTTATCTTTAGGTTTTAATATTTTTGGAATTTAAGTTAAAATTTTAGTTTCTGACGGAAGCAGTACAGCAAGCATGTCTCACACTTACTTCAAATGATTAATTCAGTAAAGGGTGCTGGGTTTTGATGAGTTCGGTTATTTAAAAGTATTTTTGTTATGGAAAGGTAATTTTAATATAATTGTAGTATTATAGTGGAGTACAATACATTGGATGTGTACTTCACTGAGTCTAATGTTATATTCATGCAGTTTTGTTTTTTGTAATTGAATGTATACAGATATTTATTAATATATACTGTATGTATTGTCATATTATCAAGACAGATTGTAAGTAGGCATCAGTGGGGTGGTGACACCTAGTGCATAATTTTATTACTGTATGTAAAGCAAATTATATATTGCTCTGATACATACTGAAATTTTTCGTTGTCAGAAGTACAGGCTGTACTATCTCTAATTCTTCACAGGAGACTAAATGTTATAGCTCTTCACAAAGATTGTCTGGTGATAGTATGACTTGTAAAATAATCAATGTCTTAGTAACCTAGTTTACCTAGGAACAAATGAACATGATAAAAATGTAATGTTTTTTCTAAAGTTAAAGAGTACTATCATGTATTGCTGTACATAATTACCAGTACAGTGTACTGTAAATCAGAAGCAAGTTTATTATTGTTTTGAGTAAATCAGTGATATAATACAGGACCTCTGGAGTTTTGTCATATTGTTACAAAGAGCATGTTTCTGTTCTTTTTGTGTTCAGTAAATTACTGGTATATTTTACTTAGATGGCCATGGGTTTTAAAGGATAGGGTAAGAGTTTGTAAATATTTATCTATTTGGTAAGACAGGTCCATCAAATCTGTTTGTATGAGTAAATTAAAGAATATGTGACCCTTCTGCATGTACATGTATTTGGTGTTTAGATGTAATGTCCACTTCACTTCCAAATTTTACTGAAAATTCAATTATGAAGCTTCTTGCCATTTGACTTCTCTTAGTATCAGTACTGTATTTAAAATAATTTGAATTTTGTTACAGTTTGTAAGTTTTTTTACCAAGAAAAAATTGAATTTAGTTTGTTCCTTGATGTTTTGATTGTATGATTTTGATAAAACTATTTCTGAAAGTTTGCCATAACTCTTTTCCATTAACTCTTTTCCGCTTTTTTGGCGCAGATATGATCGACGCTTTAGGTTCAGGTACGTATGAGTGGGGCGGTTTGCACTATCTTCAAAAATATCCCCAAAACGGTAAAGTGATAACTCTATTCTGCTATTTTGACACTGGTGAGATCAAGGGTTTAGGTACGTATGAGCAGGGTGACTGCACTACTCTATCCAAAAAAATACCCCCAAAACGGTATATCACACACTATTTAGAGATTATCACAACAAAATTTAACAAAATGTGATAATCTTGTGAAGCTGTATCTTTATATAATACTGTACTGGCAATATGAAGACGTTATGTTTGCAGTAATGATAGGAATGCATAGGTACTCATTTCAAAATTGATTGAATGTTTGACTGTTACTGAGGTCATGATAAGCATAATTGCCACAGTAAAGCTTCACAACATGAACAATAATCATATTTTTCAGTAGTATTATGTATGTTAATATGCATCTTCATTTTGCACTTTAAAGTTAGAGTGGCAATTTATACAAAATTATTATTTTCCAAGATTAAGCAGAACTATATATTAATTACATTTATGGTTAATTATTTTTATATGATCATATTTCAGGTAATGGTATACTTTATCAAATAATCAATGCAATGAAAATGAAAATTTGAATTTTGAATATGGTTTACCTAGTACATACCTACAGTAGTCCACACGTACAGTAGTCCACGGTGACACCACACAGTCTAATCTCAATATAATTTATCATTTTCATACACAAATCCCATTTCCTAATGGTTGTTTTTTAGCTCTGTAGAAGTAGATTAATTTTGGAGTTGTGCAGTTGTAAATTTGTTATTAACAATTCAGACAATGCAGATGCCAGTTACAGTATATCTGTGAACATGATAGTCAAAGTTGTTGATAAGAATGAGTGTTTGAAAAGTTGGGGTGGTAATGAAATTAGGCAGAGCAGCGAGTTTATTTTGCTCTGCTGTATTTTGTGTAATTGGGATGAATGGTGAATTGCATATGTTATGAAATAATTCAAGGAATTACAGTGACTCCATACATTTGTTTCAAGCTTCCATATTGTATGAGTCAATAATGTAAATGAAATAAGATGTTATTGTTACTTATAATTTATTAATAAGATTGCGACAGTAGCTAGTTTTAACAGATCTCTTTGCTTTAATTATTCATGTAGGCTTGAACAAATTTATATTGTCACATGCATAAGCACATTTTCTACTTTACTGTTATGATTTATGAATTTCTAAATCTCCCAGACTTCGTTATAAGGAACATGCTGTAATGGAATATTTAAATGTATGTTTGTGTAATTTTTCATTCATACATCTGTGAGGTTGGTGAAATCCTTGTGTTTATGCTGTCTATAAGGACAGGAATAATCACATTGTGGATGTTTATGTGTTTTTAATATGAACTGGAAGACAGCAGGAAACGTTATGTCTGGTTTCTGACCTTGTACAACCCCAAACTTCTGGTGGAAATGTGAACAGCACCAGGTGCTTTATTACCCATTTTATAATGTTTATGGAGTTAGGAATGCAGACATGACCTTTTTTTGGTAACTGTATTAATTGTTATAAGAGTTTCGGTTAAAGAAATTGTTGGGCTGTCACTGTCATGAGATAATTTTTCAAAACATGAAAGTGGCTTCTCCCATCTTCTGCATCATATGTGTCTATTTTATAATTCTGGATGTTTCATCATAAACATTGAACAGTGCGTATAATGAAATACTGTATAGCTGGTTAATATTACCTAATTAAACAGTTAAACAACACAAATTACATGATGTAAGCAGTAAGTAAGGTTACTGAAGGTTGCATCCTGTAGTCTATGTTTGTATTGATGGGTACTGTACTGTGCAAGAATACCTCTTTAACTGACTGGTATAATTAACTAGAGAAGCCAATGGATCTTGAAAAGTGTTGGATTCTGAAGCAGTATTCCCACTAAGAAATAGTGGATGCAAGTGGATCATGGCCCGTTTAATGACCCACTCAGTCCTCTGGGTTTTCCCTTCATGTAACCTCCCTGATGAACTTGGGTGTTTGACAGCTATTTGCTTAAAGTATCGTAAACTATTTGTAGAGTTTATAGCATGCCTGGTGTTATATAATATCCAGTCTTGGAAGTTGACACCTATTCTACTCTTTCTTGTTCCAAGTTCTTCATCTGAACCAATTTTGAGCCCCTTGGGTTCAACCATTTTCACTGCATGGATGGACAGATGAACAAAGAGAGGAACAAAACATCATTATTGTAAATGTAAATATTTCCATTTACTTATAAAAATGCATTTAAAAATACATGTGCTACTAGTGTTCAGTAACTGCAAGGAAAGTAAGAAAGTATAGCTCACTATTCTGGGTGAGCAAATGGGTGTGTCAGAGGACCACTGCTGGGTGAGGCTGTCAGTAGGGTGTGGTGTTCGTGTTGGATCAGTTGATGATGGCACAGCAACAGAAGAAAAATCACTTCATTCTTTGGTTAATCATGGTTGAGTAGTTTTGTAAGTTTGGCTGGTTGAATAGACTCACAGGTTATACTGGTTCATTAGACTTACAGGTTAGGTTGGTCGGGTAGATTTACAAGTGTGGGTGGTCAAGTAGACTTAGAATAGGTTGGTCGGGTAAACTTGCAAATTAGGCTGGTCAGGCTGTCTCTCAGGTTAAGCTATGTTTGTAATTAGGAGTTTTTATTGATCCTGTCACTTTGTCCTCTCATGATAATTACTAGAATGTCACAGAAAACAATTTATAATCAATACAGTACTTGGAAGAAGAAAAGCACATCTGTAAGTGTAAAATATAAGTTTTTATTTCAAGACTTGATGTACATTCTGTGTTTCATTAGTATTTAAGTAACGGCTAATGTACTATAATTATTATCATCCATGTATGCTCCACTCTTAATCTGCTTGGAATTGGCTAGAAAATATGGATTTTGAGATTTAGTGTATCTTGTGAATCGGATGTGCTATTGTCATTTTTGAAGAGTAATCCTTTTTATTGTAACTAGAATGCTAGTTATTGAAAGGAGCGTATAGGTATACATTTAATTTTTTATTTGTGTAAAGGAACCCAGTATATTACAAGCAATCAGTACACACATAGCAGTTGATGCTTTGAACTGCAGATCAAGAAATATGTTCATCATTATTTAAGACCTTAAATTATGATATTCTGATAAAACCAAGCAGTGTTAGTTGATAATCTACATAAGAGAGTGTCTATAATGTTATGTTACTGTCTACTCTTCATCACTTGTCTTATATGGAGTCAGTTGTGCATTAAGTGTAGGGACATACATGTAGTCATGACCAAACATTTACAAAAGGATAATTATATTGATGAATTTAATACTACTGATTATTCAGAACTGAATAAAGAGCTCTCACTATTCAGTTGAATAGCTTAGTTTGGAGGTATGTGACACTTCAATTTCACAGACTTCTGTTAGTCTGTGCATTATTGAATTGAATTATTTGTATTACATAAAAAAGCTTTAAATAATCCTTGGTAAAAATATTATTCATTGTATTGATACCAATAACTAACATAATCTCTTTATACTTTTGTCATGTATTGCATATGCAAGGGATAATAATTTAAAATTAAAGTTGGCCCCCCATTTGGTGGCTTGTAGAGATGCGACTGCATGCTATTATTGTCTTAGGGCTCTAGTGTAATAGATATAATCTTGTAGTACTTTCCTGGCTGGTATTTGACTGCACTGCAAGACTGTTATATTCAATGTCACTAATTTGGCTCCTTATTGTACAGTGGTCACATGTTGTTTATGTTAACATGTACTGTATCTGTTTTACAGTGTGTCCTTCACATACATAATTATTATTTCCTAGCATGCGTCTTACTACAGTATTTTAATATTGCAGTGACTTCTTACTTTTACATTTCCTTAGCTACTGTGTGTCTTAATGACGGGATGATGCAGCATTTCCATTCCACTCGGGTCACTCTTTCTGTAATAGATTACAGTTTGATAAATAGTAATATTAGTTGGGATATTGAAGGTATTTCTGAACTTAGATTACTAAATAGGCCTTAAATATTTATATTTTATATTACTGCAGAAGCTACATGCTGATGCTGAAACTTCTCATCAGAGTTTAAATCAATTATTATTGCTATTAAGACTATTATTATCTTTCAGGTTATGTTGCATGAAAGTTTTATAGATTGATTTATTATTAAGACTGTAAGTTTTGTTTGAAAATTGTTTTATCTGTCTATCAAGGAAATAGTCATGTTACTCGAATAACTTGTACTGTGTTGAGAGATAACGAACTTCTCATTTGACCTCAGACCAACACCACTTCGACAACCCTGTGTATGCCTACCAGTCGGTCAGCAAGTCGCAACCCAACCTTCTGGAGAACGGTGGCCTCAACAATGGAGTCACCATCAAGAATAACCTCTCCATCAAAGATGACAAGAATCGTGAGTGGGAAAAGTTAGGCACCTTCACCTTCCATGATGATGCCTGCAGTTTAGGTTGGTGTGCTGATCAGTTATAGTGTTGTGTATGTGTGTGCACATAGATAAAATATCATGGATGATTAAACAGGGTTGTGATAGACATGCTGGTGAAAAGTTATTTAACAATTTTGTCTCCCCATGCTCAACTGTATTCTGGCAAGTCATCCTGAACACTACCTTATTCCATCTCTCTAAGTCTTATGCATATTACGATCCCTGGGATTATATTCATATTACAATGTCCTCAGCCTAGTGCTGTTTATACCAAGAAATGTACGGGTACAATTATCTCGTCATCATAACAAGTGGCATGATGGGTTTGGTATAATTCATTCTAAATGCTGTATTTCTGTTCCTTGAAGTTCAAGTGCTGGATACTGCTAACTATGCTAGAACAACCTTGATTGTATTACCAAGTGATGGAGAGGGTGACCTTCTTGTGGTAGCACTGATATACTGGAAACTGCATTCATCCTTTTACCCGCTACCATCTCCATTCTCTGCCTGCAGAATTTGGCATGAAGGCAGCTTTTCAAGCCATTGGGATCACGCTGATGCAAACTGGGGTTAATAATTTAATAACAAAATTACTAATAATTTAAAAAATTCTTCCACTTTGCAACTTTCCTGTGGTGTTGGTATTGCAGGTGCAGTTGGTGGGCACTATGACATCCCCACAACGTTGCAGAGGCAGGCACGAGTCAAGGCGCTTGAGGCAGATGCCACTAACCCTAATCTTAACATCTATCACTCCATTGACAGCCTGAAGGATAACAGGCTGGTGGAACATGTGTATGATGAAATAAAACAACGCCCTCCACCACCCAAGGATCCAGGTATGTCACAAATTCCCTTGCTCTTGTGGCTATTATGAAGGTGTGATTGAATGTGGTTGTGTATGACTATATCAATTCCCAAGTTGTCCCGAAGATGACTTGCTGTGGTGCAGTTGCTCAGAAATTATCACATTCCCCTTTGCTTCCTTCTTTTATCAGAATGTGAGAATGTAGAAGCAGGATATTTTTTGAGTGAATGGATCTTCTTTTTGAGTGCACAAGCCTATTCTTTTTTTAAGAATCCATATTGGCCACTTTTATGACTTCTCCAGTTTGACAGGAGTTTTCCAAGGATGCTTAAGACATTTTTTTTAAGACAACTGTACCAGCAACTATGCTTTGTCATATGAGAAAATTTCCTTTCACTAACAGTGTTCAATAGTGAGTTTTGAAACTACTGTATTAGCTTAGCAAGCAAAAGAAGCGAATCTTTTAGTGATACTGATAAATTTTCTACATGTCTTATTTCATGTATGTGCTGTCCAACAGCTGCACCATCAGTAATTCTTAAAGTTGTTGATAAACAGGAATTCAATATTTATCCACTATCATAGCTTCATACACATATTTCCTTTTCTTCAAAAGCAGAATTAATATATTCTCTTTTCTCCATATGTACCGGACTCTCGTGATATCTCGATACCTCCTTTGCCTACACACAATCAGTTGCTCTATGATTTGTAATAGTTATATATCTAGTTTCATATAACATTTAATATCATAGCAGCATGCATATGTACTCACCAGAGGTTCTTTTGATATGCTTCAGCAAGTGTCTGGCATCAATTGATTACCGTGATAAACCAAAAACCATGTAGGAAGGGATTTACTGTATCTAACCAATAATGATTTTGTATCATAAAGTTAGAATGATGAGGAAGAAATTATAAAAAGAAATGCTTTCACTCAGTATTTTTTCATATCTACAAACAAAAAACATTACATGATTTATGTACATGTTTCAGTTATACTTGAATCACCCACAGATTTCAACAGAACTGCTGTTCATGGAAATCTCTACTACTTATAGGTATATCTTGATCACAACGTCTTGATAGTTTGTTAGTGACCTGTTGCTCTGATGTAATTGCATTTCCACTTTTTTTTTTACCACACAAGATTTTCGTGTTTCACTTTTTTTTTACTCCTTGCGAACACATTAGAAATACTCCCTATAAATGAGAAATTGCAAGCAAATGTAGTGTTGTCTAATCACAGTACATAAACATTTGAAACCATGCATGTTTCTTATATATATATATATATATATATATATATATATATATATATATATATATATATATATATATATATATATATATATATATATATATATATATATATATATATATATGTATATATATATATATATATATGTATATATATATATATATATATGTATATATATATATATATATATATATGTATATATGTATATATGTATATATATATATATGTGCACTAATTAGCTTCCTTATTGTGTTTTGTATTATGTCATTTGCCTCTTGTAAGCTTGTAACTGTATTCATGTTTCCTTGTTACTTTCAATTATTTTCTTTTTAAAAGAAATGATTAGTATGAGTTGGAAGTTACCTTGCATTGTTGGTAACAGAAGCATACCTGATAGTGTTTGCATTGTTGGTAATGTTGGTACCTGATAGTGTGAATAACAATATTTATTAATTTTGAGACAAATACAAATGAAATTTCAAGAAAGGAGTTTATAATTGTTAGTAACTTTGCTTTCTCATTCACCTTACAGTGAGGATGTGAAGTGCATGAGATTTGCTTGAATAATGTTTGGCATTTTATTTAGTTTTCTTTCTTTCTTTTGTAGGTGCGTAGGTGCCTCATTTCTAATCCTGTACTTCATTAACAACAATCACCTCATTCTTTTATTATTTTAGATAGTCATAATGATAAGAATTCCTGCTGAATTTAATGTTGACAGTCCTTCACTTGGTTATATGCATGAAATGTATGTGTTTTAGGTCTGATGAGGTTACAGTTAAGATAATTTTATTCTGTACATGTGTAAATGTCTCGCTTCACTCTTTCCTCCCTCAAACCGGTTTTATGATTCTTGCCTCTACTACATCAGGGCCACATGAAATGAGAATGAAATTGGGTGGTAGGGGAGAGAGGGAGGGGCAGACTGAGAATGAGGTGAGAAATGTACAGAAGAGAGGGGTGTGAGTCTGAGAGGAATCAACAGTGGCAAAGTGCCGGGTGGATTGGAAGATGTTTGTTACCAACCACCTCATTTGGGGTTATGGTGTTGGGTAAGAGATACCAATAGATAAATACATTGTTGTTTTATGTTACAATATTGCAATTGTTAAGCTCTGTTGAAACTATGCCCTGTACGAGTTGAGGATATGTCAGCTGGGTTGGGCAACTTGTAATTTACCTGAGGACTGGAGGAAGGCAATTATTGAACCCCTTTATAAAAATTAGGGAGTGGAGTGGCTGTAAAGAACTACATAGGTATAAATTTGTTAAGCCCAGTAGCAAGGTGTATGGTAGATTGGTTACTGATAGTGTGAGAGAAAGATCAGGAGTTGGTGAGCTATGGGCAGGGAAGCTTATGTTGTTACAGAGAATGTAGTGATCACGTGTTTACTGTTAGGCAGTTGATGGAGAAAACTTATGATAGAGTTGATAAGTGCTACAAATGTATGGTATAGAAGGAATTCTGCTGGATGCAGCTTCTACATTAACAAAATGTGAGAATGGATGGAGAATTTAGTGATTGGCTCCCAATCTCTGTTGGAATAATGAAAGAGGTTCAGGTAAGAGGCTTGGAAATATTGCAGAGTGTGAAGAGTTTAGCTATTGAAAAGAATGTGAATATATTTCAGTTTATCTGATAAAATGTCCGTTACATGTTTATGCTCTACTAAGTTGATTGATGATTTTGATGTGAAAGTACAGTTGTGTGACTTTCATGTTGGATAAACTTTTATGAATTTGGATCATGTGTTATCAAAATACACCATGGTTAATCAAATTACTATTCATATAATACACCTCACTTCCTAATCTAACATATTCTTTATTGTCAGTGATGTAGCAGTAGTTGCAAAGCAAATTAAACAAAGGACTGAACAGTGCATGTGCCTATGATAAAATTGGCTTTTCTGTATACAGTTGCATGCCTTCACCAGTGCTGTCATATTCATGTGCATATAATTCCTTATTTTGATGATCATTCACATAACTGACATTACAAGCATTGGGTTTCAGGTTTGCAGCTCAGAGAATGAGGTTATACTGAAAGTACTGTTGCATATTTAGTAGTTAGCTCTGGTATATATACATAATATAAGAATATACACATTGTATGGTTATGGTCTAATGCTTTTACTTTCTTTCCAATGGGAGGGAAGTTATTACAGTAATAGTGTAAAAATTATTTTAATTAAGGAATGAAATGGCTAGTGTATAGGTAAGGAATAAGTAAAGTGGGGGATTTGAAGTTATTGTAAAACAGGAGTGCATCATGTCACCCTGGCTACTTAATTAATATTTACATGGATGGCATGATTATAGAATGTAGAATGGGATCATTGGGTATAGGATCTAGGCTGGAATTAAAGGAAAGAGTGGAACATGTTAACATGCCTATATGCAGACAGTGCAAGACAGGCAATGTAGAAACACTTCCAAACATGGTAAAATTCTGGACTGGATGTGAAGGGAGAAAATTAAACGTTAATGTAAAAAATTAAGCGGATAATGTTCATAAGAAGAATCCATGAAACCTCAAAATTTATGATATATAACGCTGCGTTTAAATCTATATTTGATAGAAAATGCCCTCAAGACAATTTTAATCTAAACAAAAAACCTGTTGTTGTTTGGTAAATACCACCGTTAATATAATTATAATAATTCATTCATTACCTTGTAATCCATCCTTCACCTCTTAATTTTACTCACTGAAATGTGAGTTGCTTAACCTGCTATGACAAACAAACTTGTCTCATTATAGATACTTATGTATACTATACTGTACTTCTAAAAAATGCCTCCATTTGTTGTGTTCTGTTCTTTGCCATGTGCAAGGTTGTACATTTGTTCAAAATAGTATCCTTACCTAAGGGTTTGATGGATATCGAAATGAATAGTAATGTTCATGTGGTTATTCTAAATCTTCATAATTGTAAGCATGGAATCATAAGGATACTTTTTTGAGAGATAGTATCGGTACCTTGATAACCTGTGTCAGTCTTTGTTACCTTATGTCTTGACAAATCTATGATTTGGACCTTTTATATCTGTAGGGAGAAGTTAGGTGTTGACATATAGTAGATTCTTCTTTCATCCAAAATGTACCAAGAAACAAATTTCAGTACCTCAATGTAGGTGGTTTGTTTTTGACACATTTTGGAGAAATCAGTATCCTCCAGTTTGGCAACATCATCTTGTCCCCTTAAATACTACAAAAGTTTGTCAGGAGAAGAGCCGTCTCCCATAGATATCCAGGAGCCGCAGGCAGTATTTTTGTTCATGAACACAAATACCATAATACCATGCAGATCTGGTTATAGTTTTTATCTTTCAGTCTTGCTCAACACATTGTGGTGTTCGGATGTTTTTGGAAGTCTGCTTCTCATTTGTCATGTGTAAATGCTTTACCAATAAGATACATAGGTGATACCAAGAGCTTGAGTTAGCTTATTCTTGCACACATGTAATTTCTACAACACTTACACATTTTATGATATCCAGTTACTGTACTGTGTTTACTCAGCTTGCTTAAGGAAAAGTGCTCTGACTTTTTTGATGAGGTAATGCAACTAGATGTTCGGTATACAATTTGCAGGATTTTGTTAATGTTTACAAGAAACAGCCTTAATACTCATATCACTGACTTTTACAAAAATAAGACTAACCGGCATCAGCTTCATGTTTCCTTTTTGGGAACAGGCTGTTGATATCAGTTGTTACTAATTTATGGGAGAAACTTTCAGTACTTAATAAAATTCAGACTAAATAGTCAGAAGATTTTAAATTATGAATTTTGCATGATTGGTACAGTATTCCTTTGGCTTTTCTGTATTGATGTAATATTGCTTCCAAAACTATATGCTTCTTTAAGATTAATTTTTGATGCCTGGATGTTTTATTTGATAATCATGCTAAGTTAATTAATTTTAATGATAGATTGTAATTTGCCTCTGTTTTCCAAAAAACAGTTGGAGCACTTTTTCTTAATTCAGACTTATTGTAGTCACCAATTTTATATTCCATAATTATCACAGATTTACAATATCAGGTTGAATCATCTCATTTTCTGGTACTGACCATATGATAATTAACTCATTAATGCTTTATACTTAAATTACCTCTAAGTAACATAGCTTAAGTAAGTTGCTGTCATTTCCAAAGTTTAATCTTTAATGTAACATACATAATATTCAGGCTAATAACACACAACTCAAGATGATCCTCTTCTAAAGCCTGCAGTGTACCTCATACAGTGTGGTCCTGCAGTTTGTACAGTATAGTCTCATTCACTTTGCCTCAACTCTCCCCCTTCTCTCTCTCTCTCTCCCTTGCTTGCACTACCCTCTCGAACACCCACCACCACCACAAGCAGTGTTTACGATATTCAGGAGAAGCGGGTCGTGTAAGTTTGGTGCATACTAGCCAGGGATTGCGCTTTAATCGAAACTAGCGCCCACTCCAGTCACATCCAAGGGTAACTTGTTGTCTCTTCCCATCTATCATACATGTTGTTGTTGAATGTTGTATGGGAATTGTTAAACAACCTTTTTTTCTCTCTTTAAAATGGAAGTGTCATATACAGGTTAACCCATGGGGAAAGGACAGTGTCATGTGATACCATATTGTTCATTCTTTGAGGGGACCAGAAATTACAGATCTGAAGGGTACTTTAACTGGATGTTCAACTTGCAATGTTTAGTGAGCTGAGAGACACAACCCGAGCTACAGTTCCTGTACTTTGTGAAACTGTAGTTTAAGACCTGTTGTGAAAGAAAATTTGACTATTTTATGAAGAAAATTTGACTATTTTATGAAGTTTGATATTTAAATTAATACATGTTCTAAACAAGATTACCTGCAAGGATTCAGTTCCCTGTGAGTCGCATTGTAATTCTAAGTCACTTTGCTTTGGGATTGATCAGAGCTGTAAAAGGCACAATGTGAAAGGGACCGGAAGTTTTGAGTTAGGTACTATATAACATAGCTTCTCTTATGTGGATGATTTTTTGCCTCGGTATGTTCATCCACTGTATTATAGGACAGTAATGGTATTTATTGCTCCTTTCCCCTGGGACACCTTTTTATACTCATATATGAATTTATACTTTTAGCTATGAATGACCATTTTACATAGTGACTGCTTTAGAATGTTAAATTGGCTGTTCTTAAAATGTGTTCATCATATTTATGCATTGTATATTTATTTGAATATAATTTTGGGGTTGCTCCGAGGTCACAAATTTGTCTTTCTGTGCTCGTGTCGTAGGTTTTCTTTACTGGTATACAAGTTGCTTTTTTATTTTTAACAAGTTGTCACGACTGTCCTTGTACAGCCGTGATATTTATCAACCACAATAATGTGTACAGTACAGTAGGTTCTTCTATTGTGCGCCTGTTTGGGCGGCAGAAACGCTCGCGTAAAGGGAAATTGCTTAGTATGAATACATCTTATATGGGGAAAATTTCTTATGGGCGGCCACTGCATCACACTGATAATTTACAAAGGTCTTATACGCCAATATGCAGGGTACAGTATAGTATTTGGTAATTGTGATTTGATTATGAGTCACAGTAGCAGTGAATGTAAGTTCTTACCAAAGAAATAGCAATACTGTACAAAAGCACACTAAAAATGAGAGATGGGGTTCCAAGGCCGGCCTGCGAATTTGGGCCACTCATGGCTCGGTGGAAGCATTACGCATAAGAAATTAAAAGGTGCTAATTTGGGGTTCGTCGTGCAATAGGTGAACCTACTGTACTTGTAGCATGCATATTCTGGTGTGGCTTTAGTTTTTATGATTTTTTTTAACTGTCATGCTCAAGTACTTCTTTTAGGATTTCTATTTATAAAACCTATTTCATGGTAGACTTAAGGGACCCTGTGATCATGTATGAGACCAGGTGGCTTCTGATTCCTCCTGGCTATGCCACAAAACAAGCTCCTTCAATGTAGGTGGTGTTTCGGGTCAATTTTTGAAGGACTCGCTAACCTCCAATTTTCTGACCACATCACTATGGTCCTTAAGTTAGCAAAATCATCACATAAAGTCACCCTCACACCAAGTCACTACACAGGTTTCTTTTAGTTTTTAAATATATACTTAAAAAGCAGTCATGAATAACTGTACAATTAGCCTTCCATTTTATGAATATGGTATTTTAATATGAAATTTTGTTGAATGCAATATTTTTGTTATCATTTTCTTAATCTTCTTAACAGTGCTCTTACATACTATTCCTTTGTCAATCATAGATATTCCAACCCAGAAAAAATAGAGAATGGGAGTCGTTTATCCTCATTTTCATATAGTCAATCAAACTAAGGTGATTCTGGCTTCAGTATGCCATTGTTATACTGTATTATTTTAACTTTACTTATAACGAACTAGAGAGATTTATTTATTTATTATATTTTTGGCATATCTACAGTAAGCTCCTGTGTTTCTGTTATTTTAAATCTTCAGTTCGCTGACAGCATTTTGACCCTTTTCAACATATGGTATAAATAAAGTACATCAGTGCCCCAAATTAACAAACTTTAGTTGTTGTTGAAGTTCCTCAAGCTGTCTGGCCGAGCAGCCCCGAGCTGCAAACTTTAGTAATACAAGTCATTGTATCAGGCAGAAGTGCTAGTTACAGCACATGTAATGAAGCCTAGATTTAGACTTGATTTATGTAGGTTATAGAAGTAGCATATTTGATTGCATGACTACTGCTGTTGATTTGTTCTCTTGGTAAAATGTGTCTTGCTACTCCTATGCATAACAAACTGGTATCTGATCCTTTATGCTTGATAAAGGCCAAAGAGGTACTCTTGGCTCTAGTTTCCCAACATGTAAATGTCTATTATATCCATTGAACCATAATTTCTTACCACATGATTCTTCAACTCAATTATTTCATGTACAGTCCAGGCAACCCCAGCTTAGGAACTGGTTTGGTTCCATGACTCTCAAAGTGTCCCCATCAATTTGTATTGTCTCTTTTTTAATCTGAATCCATTCATATGTAATATATATATATGACTCTGTAGCCCTTAATCTACAACTGCATGCATGATGTTCGATATAATTGGCCATAATAGGAGGAAGTAATGTTGCATGAATGCATTATTTGTAATGACAAGGCAGTGTTTGTATTGACAATTGGTATGCAATTACACCAGTAGTGGTGTTGTCCCAAACAGCAGCCTGTCGCATTGCGCAAATGACTTGATGGTTCGAAATTGCCTTTTCTTCAGCTCTGTGTTAACTTCTTAAAAATGCAGAATATTGGAAACATATGTTTCCTTCTTTTTTAACTATTGTTATTATTCATTGAAATGGATTTGGGTGTTTCTCAGCGATGGAATGGTAATACAGTGCAACTTTCATTAAAGTGGTATTATGTTGCATGAATATTCTTTAAGTGGGGGTTGCCTTTACTGTATTTTGATATTATAATGAAGTAATGGCTTGAAGATTGTATTGTTGTCAGATGCTATTGGATGGTAATTGCAATGAATTTAGAAAATATATATATTGTAGATAATTACAACTTGTTAATTATGTTGACTTTATGCTTATTACCAGAGTGTGAGTATGATCACCTGACATACTCGCGTCCAGTGGGTGAAGTGAAGCCTCACTACTACACCATGGCCTCCCAGCTTCGTCGTTCAGCAGACCAGCTACTAGATGGTGAGGGAGCTTCCAATGGAGGTCCTAGAATTGTCCCTGTCACCACCACCAGGTCACGTCACACGCCTCAGGCTGCTTCTTCCTCTGCCTCTTCCTCCTCCAATGAAATGAACATTTCCAGTCCTGAGGTGGAGAATGGACCAGTGGACCGGGGGGAGGAAAGGTGGGGAAGAGGTGAGGAAGTAAACAAGGAGTGTAACATTGGTGGTAGTGGTGATAGTGATGGCGGGAGAGAGGAAAAGTACACCAGGCTCCGCGTCAACAACAACAACCTGGACGACACTACTGGTAAGCTCGGATACACCAAATTTGACGACGAATTCAATGTTACTGCCACCAGTAGCCTTGATGATTCTGACATTACCCACTCTACCATGCCAGATGTCCATGCACTCAGTCGGCCTAATGACTACTGACTATGCTGAAACTTGTATTGAGGCCTTTGCTTTGATAACTGAAGGAAGAAAAATATAAAGAAGTTGTCTGTGGGCATCTATGATGGTTGCCAGTTTAGTGTGGAATTAATTAGAGGATCTGGTTAGGACTACACAGCCTGGAAATAAAGGTGGCAAATTGTCCAGCACTTAAATCTGTGCAGTATATGAAATTATATGACAGTGGTGTGGTGTAGTTGTAATGGAACTTGGTGCTTCACTTCACCCACACTCCCTTCACCTCACTTTTATATGAGGAAAGACAAGTTTTGTAACATTGCCACTGTACAGATTCATGAAGACGTTAGTGTGAGTATAAAAGTGATAATTTAATTACCATAGTCTAAACTGTAGTGGTCCATCCATAGTGATAATTGGTTGTGGTGTATGGCAAGTTTTGTATGATAAAAATTATCCTCTTCATGGCCTTCATAAACGTACTGGGTGTGTTACATATCCAGTGACGCAGGACTTTGTTGTTTTGGCAGCTGTATGCTGCTTTGTTGACAGAGGTTTATAATGATCCAAGATGTGGAGAATGAACATGTAAAACCAAATTGATGTTTGCATTTTATTTTTTTTGAGACATTTATGCTGTGTGGTAGATGTGTTTTATACTTAATGAATTTTATGCAGGATCACAATTTAGATTTGTGATATATACATAGAGATATACGGCCAACAGCTCAAGAACTGAGACTTTCACTGTAATGTCTGATGATAATAGCTCCAGTAAATTTCCAGTGGTGCAAGTTCAAGGCCTTGCCTAGTAGGGAGGTTCCCGGGGTGAAATAGAAATACATATACACATTAAAGCATGGCCAACAAGGTCACTAGAAGCTAATATAACGCATGGAAAGGGGGACACAACAGAAGGAAATAATACATATTACAATACATTGTACACATATAGAAATACACACATGGGACATTATAGCATAAACACACAAGCAAATCAACACTACAAAAATCTAAAGAGGACAGAGATTCTTTACATACAAAATGGAGAAGACACTGACTGGGTCCCACTCCGCAACATCATAACCTAGAAAAGAAATAATTTTGAAACTGATTTAGGTTTCTTAAGAATGTATTCAATATCAAGTAAAATCCAAAATCCAAATATCGTATAAGGTTAGTCGGATGTATTTACTTGGACTAGAAGACTGTGAAGGGATTAGCTTTGATTTGTTGGCAATATCTCTAGGTATTTTTGTTGATGTTGCAAATCAGTCTTGTTGCCATTTATGTTTGATGTTAATTTAAGTCAGTTTCAGTCATTGTATTATTCAGTACTGCACCTATGATTTTTAACTTGACTTTATTACAGCTCATATTTTAACTATAAGAAGAGTATTTATAATACCAGGTATTGCTTTTATTTGAATTTAATTTTTCATAGGGTAAATCTTGGTAGACCTCATGAACATGAGTAAAATTTTATCAGTAGAATAATTATGCACTGTATTTTTTTATATATACCAGAATATCAATAATGTTAATACTTGAAATTTTATATAAAAAATAAACTTCATTCCATATTATTATATTAAGGGGATAATACACTTAGGGTACATTAGAATGCCGTGATTCCTCCAAAGTATACCAGGAAACAGGACCATATTATACAAAAGTAGTGGTGGGCTATTGCTGCGAATTATTTGGAAGAATCAGTTGCTCCAGATTTACCGACACTGTATTACCCCCTTAAAGTAGCAGTAAGGTGTTCAGATGGGATCAAGGGCTGTATGCAAAAAGTTGTTGGGTTGGGAATGATGACTGCTGGAATGATGGTAACACGTTTTAATGTAGCCCATGTTGTTAGATATGGCTCTAGGCATTGTAGCTAGTACTGTATATTAAAGACAAGAAGAGGTATATGATCAACTATTTGTAGTAGGACAGTTGAACATCAGATGATAAATTTTGTTTTCAGTCGGTAAATTGTACCTACCACTGAATCTTGTAATGTTGACTCCCATTTCCAGAATCAGATATGAATTATCATCCATTTTGTTGGTGAGTCAGTGGTAACTTGATTTACAGTGTTGTAGCAGAAGAATAAAAGTGCAGCTAATATTAAAAAAAAAAAATAGATTATGATGAGAAACGGCAAGTTTATTCATATTCATTCCCATGTTATTCAGTAACTAAGTATTGTACAGTACTGTTTAAGTGAGACTTGCATTCATTTCAAACTGGGGAGAGAGTGCTTATATTTCTTTCATCAATATACAAATGGGATTAGTGTAACAGATATTTTAAAATATACCAGTTTTTCACTAAAGTTTTCTAACAGAGCAATAATTCAGAGGGATAAGATCAAAGAAAACTATACTCTTCCCAAACCTGGAAGAGCTCTACAGCGTGGCTGGTGATTAATGCTGATATGCCAAACATCAAAACCATAAACAACAAATGATTACATTTAACACTATTCAGATTTTTGTTTTGCATCAGATACACATTATATATTACATATGTTAACATAATTATGTGCTGTACAGAATTCGTTAATTCTACTAGAAAAAAATATGTGTTTATATAAATCATGTGGCGTTTATTTCCGCACCACATATGAGACGTTGCCATTGTTTTGTCATTGAGGCGGGTGCGGGGTGAAGGTCACATGTTTGGGTCAGGTCGGTCAGTGACCATCATACCTGAAAAGCTTTGTTTTGGTATAAATGTGGCAACAGCGCGCCAATTAGCTGCCCTCGCCCGAGAGACCTTCCAGGTTTGGGAAGAGTATAGTTGTGTACAGCTGTTTTTATGTATAAGGGATATTGTTTTTTCACCTTCCTTGTGTCTATGCAGTTGAAGATGCTGTGAACGGAAGTATAGTACCTCATCTTGTTTTAATACTACAGTAATGCCAATGAGTTTTGCCTTTGATTGAAGCATTTTTATAATGACTTATGACTAGAATTTGAAGTTTGAAAAGACTTGTGAACAGGATATCTGGACTCATTCTTTCACACCTTAATGTCGTGAATACCTGTTTACCCTCTGATAAAATGAGTACAGTACTGTACTGTATTGTTGTGACTAATGACCATTCACTTAATAATGGATTGAAGAAAATTGAAGAGAAGTTCGATACACGGTGAACTGGTACAGCCACCCACGCTTCCAACTGGAATAGTAAAAATTAGTGTGAAGCACGTGGCATTACCTCGTGATCCCCTCGGCTCCATTTATGTGTGAGCATTTGACTCCTGTAAAATGTTGCTCCTTGAATTTGCACCTCAGACTATGGGAGGCAATACTTAGCTGATGGGCCCAGTTGAAAATGTGAACAAATGTACCAGGTATAAAGTATAGATAGGTGGCTAACCCAGATTTGTGATATGTTCCTGTATCTCATGGTCACACATAATATAGTTTTTATGTATGCTTTCTGCTGTATAGTTTACTTGGTTATCATGATATTTTTCCTTGTAAATAACTACATCCTTATCATTCATCTAGCAATCATACAGTAGTTGTATTTGTCAACTTGCTGTCTTCATTATTTAGTTCATTTAGATTTGCATATTGTCAGTATTGTCAATATTGACCTCCACCAAGGAGGTTAAGTTTTTGGTTAGGTTTGTTTGTCTGTTTTTTGTTTAAAAGGATTATGCAAACCATTGTGTGAATTTTTACTAAAATAATTGACCTCGTGATTGGCAACAGGTGATTAGATTTTGGGAGAAATCCTGATTTTGATCCAGGAATGTTTAAATTGAATATGTATTATTAACATTGAGGGTGAAAAACAGGTGTCTCTGAATGTATGTAGACTTTCACAGCCTTGGTAGAGGTTTGCAGTGCCTGAACACTCTTGTATGTATCTAGTATGGACAGCATATTTACTCCAGAAAATGTAATACATTGGGAAGCATAAAAATATATTCATCAAGCTCAAAACCTTGGAAAAGTGCACAAAATATGGAAAAATTATGGGGTTTGTGTTCTCTAAATAGTAACATAAAGTGAAATTGGCGTAATGTAGACATAAATACCCTGAAGAGGGTTAGGTTACAAGGTCACAAAGCATACCAATGAACTGTGGCATTATCTCTCTCTTGATCTGTATATTCCTCTTATATTATTTTCCATTCTAATATTGTGTCTAGAATGAATTTCCACATATTACAGATATGTAAAAGGTAAGTTGACCAATGTATGTATTATGATATACAGTATTGCCAATTGTGGTCTGGTACTATTTTTTTTTTTTTTTTGCATTATTGAATTGAGTTGAAATTGTTGCCGACAACTGTCAAAGTTTTCCCTAACCAGCTGTAACATATTTTATGTCTAAGACGAGGACTGCCACAAGCCAGAATCAATTACTCTAATCTTATAAAACATACTTGGGGTATTGCAGTATGAATTTAAGTCGCTAGAAAGCCCCTGTCTCCTTAGAGTTTCAGGCAACTACATAACTCAGTCCAATATTCTCCATTGACATTCCCCGGTTTTATATTTACAACTTTTTTTTTTAGTTTAATTTTTAAAATGCATTTTCTGGGTATAATAATTTACTTACATTTACCCTTTATACTTTCAAGCAGGATCAAAATGCCTTGATAACTGTTCAAATTCTGACATGCACAGTATTTGTAAAGTTAGCCATTAACTCTTCATATTTTTTAAACTCCCTTTCTTTTTGTCTGTTTCCTATTACTGCCTTAGTACCAAAGGCCTTTATGGCATGGTACAGTCGGCGGCAAAAGTCGTGTCGCCTCATTCAGCACTTCTTCAAAGATAACATAAACCATTCACCATACAGAAATACGATATCCATGGGGTAAATTAATATACTTTTCTGGTTTTTAGTTTGAGCCAGTGAAGCTTATACTGTATTTCCATTCTTACTTCATGACTAGGCAGATGTAGAGACAGGACATTTACCGCCGACTGTACATGTACAGTACTTTTTTGTATTACTGTATTGTATCTTTTAAACACTCATTTCTCGTATCTCCCATGAAAGGCATGTTTTAACTTCAATGATACAGCCATTGACATTTGTGTTGTGCACAGAGAATATGGAAAAAAACAAGAAAGGAAAGTTATAAATACAAACTTGAAAGAGAGTGTGCCATGTGTCAGTGGTTCTGCCATGTCTGCCAGCAACCCACCAACTCAGTTGTTGGTACACTTAGGCACATGCTATATGAATGCCTTTGGGTATCCTGTATGGTCTTCCATTATAAGACATAGGTCATGTTGCTTTGCAAATATTTTGCCATTATTTACCTAATTATATTTCTAAAACAAACAACAAGATATAAAATGCAAGGTCACTGTCCTGGTACATCTTTTCATTGGAATGTTTTAGTTATTCTGGCAGTACTGTACAATGTATCAAAGTGATAATGATAATGGATTATAATTGTGAATGGAAGAGGGAAATTCAGCAATCCAAATGAAGAGTAATATTGCAGTTATGGGAAGTGGAGGAAGATGTTAGTGTTTCAGTGCTTGCAGTTAAGAGTACACTTTTGTACAATTTGCACACATACACACTGGGTATGCCTTTTAGTGATGTGACTTGTTGAAATTAAGTTTATCAAAATGTATATCATCATTTCCTTTCTTTAATTTTTTACCAGGTAATCTCGATATCAGAAAAATTTAATTGAACAAAAATTTGTCTGACCTTGTAAAGAGAAAACTGAAGAGTAGTGCCATCTACTGTATAAAATCACTACTGTATAGTACATTGTTTAATTCTGGCAAACATGTACCAATTCCCTTCAAAGCAATATTGTTATTACCTTAGAAACAAGTTTTGCAGATACACCAGTTATATAAGTTGTAAATATGTGCCTGGTTGTGTAAACTTTTTAGGTAAATTATCTTGGATTGCTTTACATTTACTGAAAAGGCCATGAAAGATAATGAGGGGACTAGTACAGTTACATAATTCGTGCATGTGTAATGGACCTGTGAATCAAGCAGAAATATTGGCATTATTTATCCCGTGTGTGTGTTATATGATTCATATATTTATTCTGGATCCAAGAGACTGAGGTTGGTGTTGCACAGAACCATTATTGTAGACTTTCATCATTACTACCATTTGTGTGTGTATAGCAATTCGTCATGGTTATCATCATCATCATCATCATCACTTCTTCCCTGGGTTCACGGAGTCCAGGGTTTTGGTGCCCCTTCGGACCTGAATCTCTCTCCCGTTCATTTCTTAAATGATCCTTCCTTTCCTTCCGTATGCTTACTGTTCCTCTGTCTACTTGTCCCACATGCTACACAGTCTTCCAAGCCAAGTGTGGTCTTCTTTCCTCCAACTATTACACCATCTATCTCAGCCGTCTCCCCAACCTTACCTCTCTTTCTCCTTACACATGCACAGCAATGGAAATCAACCACATTGAAAGACTAATTTGGAACACCTTTTGTGTTACCATCTGCACTACACACACAGTACACTTACTGGAGTATATTATTGTTAACTCCTACTCTGCCAAATGCTCTTTGGGGGGTTTCGTCCTACCTGAACATTTTTTAAAATTTTCCTACCCGTTACCATCGTCTGGGTTTTATCCATATTCAATTTTAATCCTCCCTCTTCATTGCATGCTTCCAGTTTCTTAGAAATATGTTCAGTTTTAACCTATTTATTTTTATTTTGGGAATAAAGTACATCAATAGTTATGAAATTTAAAACTTGGCAAGCAGAAAATTTATCAAGCAAGTTTTTGAGCCAGAAAGTACAGTACAGTATTCAAGTTTTTAAAGCTCCTGATTTAGTCATACTGTGACATGCATGGGGACTGTATTTTTTGCTTGTATAAAGATAGAAGTGTAAATCGAATTTAAAGTAAAATTGTAGCCCCCACAGTAAATCGAATATAGATCTATGTTATTCCTACCATGGCCAATACAAAGATGGGGTAATCTTGGGATGGGTTGAAGTACTGTATCAACAAAATGGATGGGTAAATGTTTACTTAATAAGGTTATGGCCAGAAGAAAATGGTGTGAATGTCAGTCATATTGAGAACTGCAAAAACTAGTACCAGGTCATATAGATAAAAAATGAAAAAAGATTTTATGTATGATTAAACAAAACACCTATTGAATGGATATGTAGTCCATCTAGACTCCCTGGATCATTGAGGGTGGAGGATTTTCTCTTTGTAGTGAAGTACAATCACTGCAGTAAATGTTCTGTGGGTTTTGCTGTGGTCAGTCTCCTAATTGGGAGAGTGAAGCATGAACACTGGAGTTTTCAAAACTAGGATTGCAACTCTTAGAAGATACAGCCAACATAGGCCTATCAGGGAGTACAGTATTGGAGTTCCTGAGAGAATTCATGAAAATATAGTAGTGACTATCAACGGGGACAAAATGTTGCCAGCAGGTTAAGGGCTCTTCATTTCTATTAAGTAGGCTATAAAACACTCCATTTACTGTATATTGAGATTGTGCATAGTTTAGAGGATTGAATGCTTTCAACTTGGCAGCTGGACCTTAATCCCCTGAAATCCAGCCACTTTATCAGATTACCTGTTGTAAGCAAAAATGAATTGCAGACATCAAAGAAGCTATTCAAATATTGTTTATAGTAATTAGTTTACTGGAAAGGTCATCAAGGCTTTTAATATTACACTTTGTCAATTCAAGAAAATGTGATATAATCAGTTAAAAAAATACAAGACTACTGATTCATCAAGGCTGCCACAAAACTACTGCTATACCAAGCTAGTTTTATTCATGGCATTAATTGGAAGAATCAGTAGCCTTCTGTCTATCAATAATACCATTGGTTCAACTGATGAATCGTAAGAGAAAAGATGATGATGATGGGATGTAATTATAGTTGTGCTGTTGGCATGTTTCTCACTCAGGGTTTCTTAAGAGTACAGGTCCTAAATGTAACTTGCTTCTGGGAGAAACTTTTTTTTTCTGTCGCTCAGGATTTGAATTGCTGCATCTGTTGTTATTCGAGAGATGATCTGCAAAATTATAGTACAGTATTTGTTTTTAAACTACAGTAGTATCAATGTTTCTGCAGCAAGGTGTAACAGAATTGTACGGTTCCATGAATCTCATAGTTAACTATAAAGTACAATAGTAAAGAGAAGACTTAAGGTAATGGCTGTACATGACCTTTACATACATTAGTATACTTATTACTGGGTATTCAGTTTTTTCTGTATGCAGAATGCTCTTTCCTCTTACAATTAAAATTTATAGATTAAATGTTAATCATTTATAGAATTTTATAGGTCATTAAAAAAGTATATTTATATTCTCATTGTTGCATCCAAACACTATTAAGAGAAATAATAATCAGTATCAGAATAATTAAGTACTATACTATACTGTAAGTTTCATGTGATGTTAAGAAATTCACCATATTTCTTGAATGTAACTCCATAATTAAACATATATTAATTCACAGACTGTAATTGGAATAGGTAACTGAAGGAAGTAGTTGTTACAATTTATTGTTGATACTAAATCAGAACTAAAGGAGAGAGTACAGAGTAGCACCTCTCTAGTGTTTAGATGTTAAGAAGGACATGTACTGGCAGAAATTACTGTTTTGAACTGAATTATGTATGAAATATGAACTACTGTAAATTTGTTTCAAAACTGTGATCCTACAGAAATCAAGTAATTTTAACCTGAATGTTTAAAAAATATGCTGTTGCCATACATTTGTAATACAAACATTTAAAATTTGATTGCTTGGCACAGGTTGCAGTACTATATTATAGTCGTAACAGCCATAGTTCTGGATTATAAACTAGATTAATTATGTGGTAGAAAACAGCAAACTGAATATTGTAAGTGCAGGATCTCCATCATTATAATTGAACTGTAATGGGAATTTGAAGTTATGCTTGTGAAAACTGTCTAGGAAAACTTAAAGTACGTGTTATAATTCCTTATTACATTATACTGTAGTATGTTGTACAAACTTTTGAGAGCAAACTTTTATGGTATTGGTATAAGATAAAACTCTACATACAAATTTAATGGTTGATCATATTTCTCTATCTTGTTCTTGTATTGATCTCTCCAACCTCTCATTTTCAATCATGTGAGTGTGCAGACAGATACAGTAGGGCCTCCAACTTAGCAAAATTTGGTGGAAAAATGAGCTCACTTGACTACAGTTGCTGAGTTTGAACCAATTCATATGAGAAATGATGGAATTTGGTGTATGGACGATCCCAACTTTAGGGATTATATTGAGAACTATGTAGCATGCTTGGTGTCCCTCTTATCTCCTTCCTCATTCTGCAGGGCTTGCTTGGCTGAGTGCAATCTTCTTTCTTCTTGTTAGGGCTGTCACCTGGAACTGTCCCAGACCACGTCATGAACTACAGTTTTGGTCCGTGTACCAATTCCCTTTAACTCTGTTTCCTTGTGCTTCCTTGTATGGCCTGGAACTAGTTTTTATATTATTGAATTGAAATTAGGTAATGCCAAGTGATTGAAAATACAGTAATAAAAATTAATTAAAGTTAGGCAATCAAGGACAAACTGCATTACAAGTTTAGTCAATGTTAAACAAGGCTCACATGCTTATTTGGGATCTCCTTTGATTTGAGTGGCGGGTCACTGTAATTAAATTAAATTAATTTTCATTAACATTGATTAGTTTTATCCCATGGTGGTGGTGGGGGAGCGTTGCCAACTGGGATGTAAGCAATACTTTTTGGGTTTAGGCTATCCTTTGGACCCGAACCGATCATTCTTCAACTGACCCACTTTTTCTTCTCTTTCCTTTGTGTTTGTTGTCCGTCCTATGTCCCTTTCCATGTGACTACAAGGTTGTTCTGTCTTATCACAGTTTTCATCATCATTGCTTGGTTTGAGCACCCTGAATTATTGAGAGTCCTACTGTATGTGGAAGGAAGTTTATTCATCACTTGAATGAGGAAATGAACTTGTTTCAGATTGTTCTGTTACTTCCCTGTATAGGAAAGTGACATTTTAGGCTGAAAAAGAATAAATGCATGTGTTGTGTGATAATACAGATTTATAAGTGGGTGTATTTAATGTATATGTACATAGAACTTTTAAAATTAGATAATCATTTTTGTACAGGCATCACCTGTAGTGGCTAGAGTTCTATACAGTACTGACATGAATAGTGATAAAAAATACATGTCACATTATTTATCACTATGGCATTTTCTCATTTATTGTTTAATTGTTTATAATACTGTATTTAACAAAAGCTATGTTAACTAAAATATTTTCCAAGATGTATCACCAATCATAAACAGTATGAAAGCATTACATTCAATTTTGTGTGAAAGTTTCATCTCATTGTGCATTCCACTCCTGATTCCTTTTATAACTTCCTTTTAAATGTCAGGTGGAATATTGTTTTAGGACCGAGGGGAAACAATTTGTATCTTTAATAAAGAGGCAAAAAAATATGTAATGATGAGGTTAATTTCTTGCTGAAGCCTTTATCTCTATAGTTCTATAAACATTTAAGTATTATGAGGAGAGACTGAGGGAACCATGTAGTTAACTGCCAATACTACATATACCCGTCAAGATATCTGTGAAAAACCACAGGTAGGTTATGTACAAGAAGTCCCCATCACAAGGTATACTCAAAATACTTCTAGCTTTTTTACAATGTTTGTCCAATTTTAAAACTCCTATTCAGTGCCAAAAAGCATAAAAACAAAGATGGGACAAATTCCTTTGAAAAGTGTGTAGGCTAGGTTAATTCTTTACCTTTCTCAATAACAAAGAGAAAATATTAGATTATAAGGTTCTGCCTGGTAAAGTAGTCTTGTTAATTAAAGAACTGCAGACTGGCCACAGGGAAAATATCTAAAAAAGGCAAACATTCAAAACATATATGGGTGATCATAATTTTGACTTGTTCAGAAAGCCACATTTCAAGATAATCATAGACAACTATAGAATCCACATATATCTATGCAATAGTTCCAACTAACTATGTTTGTGGGCCAATTTCCTGGTAAGAGTTTTATTTCATAGGATGACCAATGAAGGTCTGTTAATAAAATGATTACTAAATGACTGATACTCCCACTTGAATTTTTCTTTAAACTATCTGTTCACGTGATCTATAACCATTATATAAGAGGCAAGAAAACGTTAAAGCACAATTTGAAGGTTTTCAACACTCAATTGCCACATTTTCAAACTTAATTTAATTGGAAGCTGTTACAAAGTCTCTTTATTAGTTTATTTTTCCCCGCTTATAAATTATCAAGTTTCATTTCAAGATGTTGCCACCCGTACAATCTTACAGGCAATGTGCATAAAATGGGAGAGTGGCCCACAAACATCCATTTGGAATTTATCAAAAACATGTCTGCACTCTGCATCGTTCACTATTGAACGAGTGTTCCCAAGGAACACTGTAGATTTAATATGTTAATGAAAATAATTAAACTCTACTTACCTCTACATTTGGAGAAGAGCCGTGCTCATTTCACCCAGTTAACAGGAAAATTTACTTCTTCACGATGCCTCTAATGTCAAAACCATACGGCCAAACACATTATGTACCAATGGAGGCTTTGGGTGGGCTGTTTTCCAGAAACCAACTGCTCTCAGGTGGGCTAGAGATTGTGGTGCACGACTGTAAACAGCTTGAACCACTGAACCAGACAGCTGTTGGGATGTACACACAGATTAAAATGGTATACACACTGAATTAAAAGTTATTTATGACAAAATAATTCAAATTCCTTCAAAATATTAACCACTGCAGGACAATAGCCAATTTCAGAAGATGAAACTTAAGTTAATAAACAATTCTTATACCAAACCATGGTCTTAAGGTAATTTCCCAAATGTAAACTATGAAAAAAAAACACTAGTAATGGTCAGACCTTGAAGATGTGTAAAGTTATTTGATAACATCCGAACCATTATAACCACTAATCTTTTAAACTCACATTCCACAGCCAGGCATGAAAAGCTGACTAGATATTCCTTTACCATAATTAACTTTATAAAATATGCAATTCTTACCAGAAGTGGCTGTCTGTAGAGCAGATTCAATTCACCAGTCACAACTTCGCCTCACCTCCACAGAATCAATGGGAAAGAGAGTTTGTGGAATGGTAAACACTTAAAAATAAAATTAATAAAAGTAATTAAAATTTGATCAAGTACAGTACTTGGCAGAGAAATGTCCAAATCAAGATAAAATTCACTGAACCAACATTACAGTCACGGGAGATTGAAAAAGCCCTCAAATTACATAATTATACATAGAAAATTTTAAACTAGTAAAAATATTCAGGTGGGCAAGAGCACAAGATTAAGGAGTGTCACGTGAGCCGGCAAGAAGTGAAGCTGTTAATAATTATGGTAGGGACAATGAGACAAGCTGCTCAATCAAATATACAAAAATGGTGGGGCCTTAATTAATTGAGACAGCCAGCTCTGTCAGATATTAAAAAATTGTGAGGACAGGGTGGCCAATCTTAGGTGGATCACGGATAGGACGAGAAATTAATGCTATCACAACGAATGACTCCATAACCAGTGAGGCAAGGCACATTGCCTAGAGGGTTTGTGGTGTATGTTCCGAAGCCATGAAGGGTTTATAAGAGTATGTTGGTGCATGTGTTGCCCATTATAGTTTGGCTCATCTCAGGGTCTGCAGTGGGGATAAACTTTTCATGGTCTTCGATTGTACCGTACCTACCTCCCCTCTTCCTGTTTCCTTCATGCTTGCTGTTCCACCTCTCCATCACCTTCTCCCTCATCATACCGGGTCTTCCAGGCCTAGGGTAGCCTTATCTAATTCTAGATCATCATAATCCACAGAAACTTTTAAGCCATTATATTTGACA
Organism: Petrolisthes cinctipes; assembly: GCA_033782935.1. Classification (NCBI taxonomy): domain Eukaryota; kingdom Metazoa; phylum Arthropoda; class Malacostraca; order Decapoda; family Porcellanidae; genus Petrolisthes; species Petrolisthes cinctipes. The sequence goes on along the minus strand of JAWQEG010005789.1, from coordinate 37,219 downwards.
TCAACAAAGAGAAACACAAGAACAATATTATTTGATTGGAAATATAAACTTTTAGAAAAGTACAAAATCTGTTGCCGAGAAGTGAATATACAGTACTGTACAGTGCTGATACTGGTAAGGAGTCACTGTTTTCACACCCAACTCTTCTCACATCAGTAGTCTGTAAGAGAGTACTGTATGTGTGAAAACAAAAAAAAAAAGTGTGTGTGTGTGATATACGGCAATTCAGATTGGGTTATCGTACTATTCATTGTTGAGTCTAGTTGCTCTCTCACTCTCTTGTTGGGTTGCACGCCCATCCCTTTTTTCTCCATGGCCGACTCCCCTCATACAGACCTTAGCCTACATTCAACCTCCCACGACTAATGTAATTCTTGTACCATACTGGCCTTTTATGGTAGATCTGTGGGACAGCAAACTGAAGAAAACAAAAGGGAAGGAGGAAACTATGGGAAAAATATTAGAGTTGTAACAAAGAGATTAAGGAAAATACCCATATAGTTATAAAATATGATTGATTTTGCTTGCAACAAGCTTTTAGTATTTGTGATCCAATTAATTGTGGACAATAAAAAAAAAAAAAAATTTACCTCCCCAAGTTAAATTATCACATTTTAAATTATGACTTGCAACAACATGCACAAAATAATTACCGGTAACATAATATAAATGTAACATGAAAACTTTTGCCTTCCAAAGGTTAAAATTCATGGTTTTCATTAACTTGTACCATCTTGAGCAAGTGCAAAATTTTTGTTCATCCTCTTGTCTCATACTTTTTACAGATGTGTAGTATATACTGTACGGTAAATTCAAAGTATACATAACGAACCCATAATTACTCAGAAAAGCCATGTCTTGTTAGTAAGTCCTAGAACCAGGAGGGGACAACTTACACACAGGAGGGAAGACAACTGGAGAAGAGGGGGGAGGAGAAGAGGAGAGTTATTTAATTACAGATACTGTACTGATAAATTTGAATTGAACTGAGTTTACATGACCATTACATCCCAGGTCTTGACAAACTGAACTGTGGTATCTGAGACATAGGAGGTGGGGCAGCAGTTGTTCCAGGTGGCCCAGTGGGTATGACATTTACACCAGGTGGAGGACCAGGCACTCCCTGGGATCCTGAAGGAGCATACTGAGTTGGAGGGACTTGGCGAGGTGCTTGACTGACACTGGTTTTATTGGCTGGATCCTCTTGGGACTTGACAGTAAGGGTGTGGCGAGGACCAGTTTGCCAAGCATCATCGGAGTTGTCAGTGACAGACGTGTCCACCGTCACCTAGTTCCACACAAAAAAAAAAATTATTCCCGGTCTTATAAATGTAAAATAACTCATGGAGGTAATCCATGAATTAGTTTGTCAAGAAATTTTTCAATATAAAAAATAGTTGACTAATAAAGTTCATAATAAGCCATTATTTAAGAGCTTCATTTCCAGTGATAGTAGGAGTACTTCCTGTGGTCATTTTGCTTTACCCATTTGTAATCCACACTTTCCCTCTCAATATAAAAATAAATACCTGGTAAACTCCTGGAATTGGGAAACCCAAGAGAAACTGTGCTGCAAAGAAGTCATTATGAGGTTCCACTGTCTGAGTTAACATTTCGTTGGGTTCAATCTGAAAAATATAAAAAAATATTTGTTAATACAGTGCAGTTCCAGGTAAGTACTACCGGTTATCACAAACCACAATTGATATTTATAATTATAATGAAAGCCTATACAGTACTTTTAAAGAATTACCTTCATATCAAGAGTGTGCTGAGGACGATTTTGTATCACCGAGTTGACTGTGAGAGTTACAGAACGAACAGATCTAAACAGTCCAGGATTCTTCCCATGACCAATGACACCTTCCACCTTTACTGCTAACTGAGAAGAAGTCTGCAAAGACAATAATGTTTTAATAGGTACATACCGTAACATTTATTCATGCATATGGACTAATGCCTTGTTCGCTCATGGGACTCTCATTAAGTGCTGGCTAAGGTACAACAGTAACAACTTTTATACCTCATTTGACAAGATTTTACTGGCAGCCTACCAATCCATCCCAGTATATAAACTTTCTTAATTATTTGCCAACATAAAAATTACTGTACTGTATATTCAAATGCAACATCCACTTTATACTACACATCTCAAACACAGGTTTGTTACCATCAGTGGTCAAAAATGAATATAGGAACATATGAGAACATTATATATAGAACAAATTATATGGAATGCATACAGTAAAGTATATTGTCACTGTTCTCCAAAGGAAAGCAACACTAGAAACCTCTGCAAGGAGAGAACAGTTTGTAATGATCTATTTTTGTAACAATGATCTGCAAATATGTGAATCTCTGTACAGAGTATTTTGTTGTCCCAGTTAGATAACCTAATGTCTGTAGCCTCTCACTACTGTAAGAATAGTTTTACATTTTAATGTACAGTATGTTAACTTTATTACTGAAAATATAGACTAAGGGAAATGGTACATATATAGTAGGCAGGGGTCAACAATGTCTTGCCTGTACAGAGATGGGATCCCCTGGGGTGCGGGGCTGTGGAAGCAGAGCCAGTGTTATTGTGGTCTTCTGTAGTGTCTGGAAGAAGAAGCGAGGGTAGGGAAGTGGCACACTAGTCAGCACCTGGGAGATGCCCTGAAGAAGCTGAAGGTGCTGCTCTCTCACTGGCTTAACCTCACATGACACCTGTTAAGTAGACAAATATATCTGGTACCAACTTATGAATCAAATATACAGTTGCAGGACTCAGAGGGCCATTTAGAAATTCTAGTGGAGTTTGACCAAAGTTTAAATAGGTACTTTCCACTGCACTGTCAACTGCTGAATTGCCTTTTTATTTACTGTACTCAGTTCCCCATTGACAAAATGTTTTCTCAATGTACTTAGAAATTTGTCATAGCATAAATGGACCCCTGGTTGAGAAAAAGTATTCAACTGTGTCATCAATTACCATCATAAACAATATCCAACAAAGAAATGCCAATGAGAACAAAAAGGCTGTAACAGGTTATTTAGTTGTAGATGAAAGGTATCACACTGACCTGGGCCAATCTTCGAACAAGAGCAGTAGCCTCCTCCAGTGTTGTTATGAGGGATTGACTCTCCACTGTTTCCCCTCCACCTAGTTTACCTGTGATGGTGGTCAGATCAGGACCCGAGAAGTCTTCAGTTATTTGGCCTGCTGATGGTCTTGTAATAATCTCAATAGCCTGAGCCACCAACAATGCTCCTTGTTGTAACAGAGCCAAATTACAGAGTGTCTGAGGATCAGCATCAAATACAGACTGCAAAACAAATGTACAGTACAAGGTCAATATAAAATTCAGTACTGCTATGTAAAGTGCAAGGAGACATATGAGGCGTCTATTTGCATAACGAGATAAGCGACACAACTCAAGTTTTGAGAAAAATGGGTTTATAGTTTAACATCTGTGTGCAAAAGGTTATAATATCTCTATTTATACTTCATTTTAAGCCTTATTAGAAACTCCAAAAGTGGATATTGACTTCACCACGTAAATTGTAGATGTTTACTAGGGGGGAAGACAGTGCTAACTCAATTTCACCAGAGGTGGTGTTTATCCCGTTATGCAAATAGACGCCTCATATATATGTTAAGTTCAAGATGATACACACAACTCCTCAACCAACATATGCATAAATAATTGGCAAACTGAATATACAAGCTGTTCTAGATACCTGATATAGTGTTCCATACTGAGAAGCTAAATTGTTGAAATCTCGGGCTGATTTGGCCAGCTGCTGGGACACTCTTCCACACCGGAGAAGATCATCTCTTGCAGATGTAGCGAGGGAGGCAGCAATGGCTGGTGGAGGGGCAGTACGAAGGGACAAACATGCATGTAACAACTGAGCATGACACATGAATGTCTCAGCGCGTAGCCGTACATACTCTTGGCAGAATGTCATTGGCTGGTTAGCTGTACTGGCAGCCTGTAAATACAAATACAAAGTACGGAAAATTATATTTTGAAATTTTTTGCGAAGCATTATGAACATATACATTTACAGTATCCAGTTATCCTTCACATTCGCAAACTTGTTTTCTATGAGTTTGCTCTTCCATGGGTGACCCTCAAAAAAAAAAAAAAAAAAAAAAAAAAAAAAAATGTCTAAGAAGTAAAAGAAAATTAATGTTACAAAGTTTTAAAATTAAAGTAGATGAGATTCCCTGGGAGTATAAGTTTGGGCTGGCAACCTGGTTGTAAAATGACAGTTAGTGGAATGATTTTTTTCACCAACACTAACTGAAGAGGCTTAATTGTGGCTGCATGTACTACAGTACGTGTATAGACAGATAAGAATTTTGTGGGCTTGAATGTGAGTGTGACCCACAACACTCTGTCCTGCTTTTTCTGAGTTAATGTTTTCATCCCAGGTCCTGGAGTCCCCCACCCCTTGTATGACTGAACCCAGCGAAAAGATGCATATTTTACGACAATCAGAAACAGTTTGGTAGCAGTAATCTTATCTAATATTTACAATGCACTGGCTAATATTGAAAAAAACAAAACAAAATATATTATAAAAGATGTAACTGAGTAACAAAAGTAACCTTGAGTGATGAGAGTGCTCGGTGGAGGTGAGTGTTGGCTTGGGTAAGGTTATCTGCTCGGTCTTCAGATACTCCTTGGTTGCCACCCTGATGTACAGCAGGACACGCCTCACCACGGCTCACTTCAGCCAGTGCTGCAACCCAGAAGTGCTGTTGGTCTGAACATACACGCCAGCTCAACACATTATACATTCCTGTTGCAAGGTTGTGATGACCATATCTGTGTGGTGGAAGAGGAATACAGACTGTTTTAATATAGCATGCATAAAGATCATGTAAAACTTACTTTAGAGAAGAGGTTATACACATTCAGTACCCTTTATTCATGGTGTCAGTATTCACAACCTCGATTATGCGCAATCATTTACTTGCAACCCCTTTCACTACACATAATGGATGCCCCGTTTATCTATAAAATCCTATGAGCATTAAATCTGAACAGCACCCAACAATCATAGTGTAGTACAGTGTTTACATATTCTTTTACCAAACACCCCTCCAAAGGAACCTACTGTACAGTTGGCTGCAAAAGTCCTTTTGTCTCATTCAGCTCTCATTAATCTTCATGGCAAATCATGGAATAAACACATTCAACACATACAGTATTACAATATCCAGGGAGAATAAAGATAAACTTCTCTTGGTTTTTACTTGGTTTTAGCGTGGGTCAGCAACGGCACTATTTGCTCTTAAATTTTGGCCAGCAATCTACATTACAAAACCATTAAAAAATCTTGAGCTTTTCGGATTTTAATTTAGTTTTTTTTGAGCTTTTACTGAAATGATATATGATCTGCTAGTATTCTACACAATTGTTAAAATTTGATGTCGGTGACCACTGCAGGGTGAAACATAATGGTGATGCCTGTTACATTATTTAAATTAAAAAGATAATACATAACAATTAAAATAATGGTGGTGAATACAAAGAACCTTCCATAATTTCTCCTGGGACGGAAACCAAATAACTATAAAATTAAAATTGGCTGACCTAGAGGCCTGGCGTGCTATACAGAAGGCAGCCCATTGATTCACACACTTGCTGGCTGCCATTACTGCTGCCTCAGCCTGGCTGGACCACACATGGCTATGAAACACTTGCAGCACTAGTGTGGCTAATGTTACCTGAAGAATATAAGCATAGGTAAGAAGTGTGTTGTTGCAGAGTTGTTTTACCGTCTAATGAGACGGTACAAATTTGTACAGCCCGATTCAGGCCATGGCCTTCCTCAGGGATTCGGGGCTGCTCGGCCAGACAGCTTGAGGAACTTCAACAACAATAACAGTACTGTGATTTCTGATTTTTATAAAATCTTGTAATCTTGTATGCTCAAACTAAAATCATGACCTGAAAGGGAGGAAGCTTGGAACGGGGAAAGTGTTAATGTTTGCAAAAGCAAAACCAAAGAAAACTTCACCCACCTCTACAGTACACTAATTCCAACAGCAGTTATTGGATAAATTTTAAATACTAATGGAGTACAATATTAAAAAGAGTGACTGTGAAAGATACATACCATGAGTTTGGTCTTGTGTATATTGAGTGGAGCATCAATGGTGAGTTTCTGCATGAGCTTGAGGATAGGTGGCAGGTGTGGGGTGAGTACATCACTACGGCTCCCTCCCAGAGATGCCAGCGCCTCACATACCAACTGGCATCCACACACTACAACAATACAAAAGCTAACAGTCTAGTAGAAGTAAATAAATATAGTACTGTACATAAATATACTGTACAAAAAAGCAAACATATAATTGAAAATATCTAGAGTTACTTTTGTGGTAATTATTCTGCATGTTTGGTGGTGGTTGTGGTGATAATATTGAAGAAGGGAATATGTATTTCACAAAAGAACTGTTCTGCTATACAGTAAGGAAATTATGCATTGACTTTCACCTTGCTCTTGTTAAAGCCACAGTTTAATCACTGTGAAAACTCATGCATACAGTAACGGCTACTGCACATTGTTCATATAAAATCAGTATTGAAAAGTACACTCCATACTTCAACCCAGCATAAAGACCGTATTATCATCACAAGGCTTAACATTTTACAGCTGGGTGGGCTTGACATAACTTTTGTCTCTGTCTGTACCCTGGTCCACTCTTTTGGTGATATAGGGTCCACTATATAGTCACACAAAGTTAATTATCCTCTAAGCACAAGAACAATACAGGAATGTTTACCAATTTCTGACTTACTCCTGAGATGATTCTGATAAGAGACTGATGGTAATCATGGTTACTGATCTGTTGGTTGGTGTGGAATAAAAAACTTACATTTATAGTATAGTGTAGAATAACTGATTATAACAACAGCAAACATTTACCCACCAGATAATATATTGTCGGACAAAGTGTCTGTGAGAGTGACAGCCAAGTCGGTCATGATGCAGGGTTTGGTACGAGCCAGCAGCACAGCACAAACCTGTTCAAGTTCAAAGGCTTAGATCCAGTCAGTGTATTGGAAGCTACTAATTCCTCCAAACTGTGTCACAAAATAGATCATCTGTATTAAGACCTATGTTCTGTGGTATACAGTATTCTGAATGAATCAGTAACCTCCAATTTATTAACAATTCCTTAAGTTGTACTCAGTATCTGAAGCACTGAATATATCATTTATGGGTTTTGACAACATTTTGGTCCCAAGTAAATAACTTTCAGCTCTCAAATTTCCACTTTTTTCCTTGTTGATCCTTCCTTCCTCTCTATCTTCTTTGGTTGCATGATCAAAGTTGTTACACTTCTGTTGGTGTTTTCTATCAAATAAACAAGAAAAATAATGGAATGAGAATTATTTTGGGAAGGGCATGATAATTTGAGTATACAGGATAACTGAACCATTCTCAACACTTACCAGACAGGTGCGTAGGCCAATTGGAATGGCAGTTTCCTCTTGTGATGCGTCATCCGGCTGTCCAGAGCTGAACACACTCTGCAATAGGCTGAGAACAGCACAGTGGGCTTCCTCGCACACCTCGCTATTCTTCTGCTCTTCATGCCTACCAGTAACACCAACAAACACAAGTTAATGAGACCAGTTATTATTATTATTACTACAGTAACTGTATTACATTAGCCTTGGGTACACTCTACCTCTTGCTCTTTTTCTCTTTAAGTTATTTATGCTGTCCCAAAGTTCACTGACAATTGCTGCAACAAATAAATTACTATATGATAAAACCTGGCAAATAAAATCTTGGAAAGTTCCTTAAAACAAAATTTGCTGGATGAGAACAAATTTGATATTCTCCACTGTGAAACAGAAATGCATTACGTGTCAAAATTCCAATAAAATGGCCTGCAAAACAATAAAATAAAATAACTCACACATAAATGGCAATGTTGGTGAAGACTTGAAGGGCACGACAGGCAACTCTTATATTGCTGTCATAAACAGACTCTCGACACAGGTCCACTAATGTACAATCTATAAAAGGAATAACCATGAAATTATGTAAGAAACACACCAAAATATACAATATACTGTTTAGGATATTACATTAAGTAAACACATTTCATATCAATAATTGTTCCATTAAATTAAGAGATCAAAATAAAATACCTACAATACTACTGCATTATGCAACACAAACACTACGGTACTGATATGGATCTTTTACTTCAATTTTGTTATTATATTGGGGGACAAAAATATCAGATATAAAAAGCAAAATATTATTAAATACTGTCAGCAAACACTTCAACTAATTTGATGTTTATTACCTTTACTAAGGAGGTTGTGTTTTGGGTTTGGATCAGGATCTAAGAAGATATTTATGTAATATTTTACTTTTTATTGTTAAATATGGGACTGAACTCTGATTATAGATTTTCACAAGAATATAACTTTGGAGAGAAAGGACCTATTGGGTGGGAGTATGCTAAACCTTGGTGGATGTTTTCAATTTCTGAATGGTCTTCTTTGTCTTTGAACTTTGCTTTCAAGAAATACAACACACCTGATGAAAGGGGGACTCGTGGCAATGCAGGAGCAGCAGTGAGAGTAGCAAGGACAGTGAGTGCAGTGGTGGCAGCTGGAGAATTATGAGGAAGGCAGCATGATCTAGTGAATCTCACTAGAGTGTCAACATTGTGACCAGACCAAGCATGTGGTGCTGCACTAGCTAGGTATCTCAGCTCTCCTAATACTGCTTCACGCACTCCAACACGTGTCTCACTTTCCAAATATCCAATCAGCAGTTCAACCTAAGAAATAGGGATATGTAATTGCAAGGTGGTAAAGAATAAATACTATACTTCTTCAGTCACCAATACATTCAGAAACATTAATACTTCCTATGCTTTCATCTAATTCAACTGCAGCTGGAAAAACATAAACTGATGAAACTATTAAAAGAAACAGCATAGTACCACACACAAAAAATATCACTCTTACACATTGTCGTTGCTTTCCCCAACCCTCATCATCAAGTGACATGCTCCTCTCAAGTAACTCATTTCCACCACACCTATTCTATACAGTTGTTCCCTATTCCATGCCCGTATTATTTCTCAGTCATTTCTTCCTTTCATGATTTTTCCCAATAATTCTATGACCTCTCTATTCGGTACTGTTCTCACTCTGATCTCACATTCCAAGCTCTCATGTTTACACAATACTGTTTGCAGATACTTAAACTTTCTCCATCCTCCACTACCTTTGAAAGAAAGGAAATGGGGGGTATTGATGGTGATGGAAAAATAAATGTTATACCATATTAATATACAGTATGCATTACATTACAATACACTGTTACATCTCTTTTACCAGAGCTATTATAGTATTGGATTTGGGGGGAACATAAGAAGATGCAACCCTCAAAATAATATTATAGTGTTAATAATTAATCATAATAAATAACACAATGACAAAAAAAACAACAAATCTTAAGTTTTGAACAACAAAATTATGAGCAAGGCATATAATGAAATTTGGTACAGTAAACCTGTTTGGTGTTCCCTTCCCCCAATTTTTTCTAGATTTGCAGCTTAGCTCAGACTGGTGGGTGAAATACAACTTAATCCAATAGCTCTACCTGCTGTGGTATGTCAACGAGGATATGTGCAGCCAACTGAGTGAGGGTGTGGAGGGTTGTGATGACCACTCGCTGTGTTGGATATTCCTTCAACAGTTCCAAACACAAGCTGCGCACCTAACCAAGTAAATACAGTAAAGGGAAAACACAGCATAATTTCTCAGTTTTCTTACTTTCAATACACCCTACTTGAAAGATCAAGGCTAATTCACCTAAGAAGTCCACTCCAAATCTCACTTTCGTATCCTTAATTTCTGAATTTCCCATCTATAATTCTCTTTACATGTTCAAACCTTATGATGAAATTAAATTATTTTTTAAGGTTCTGGAAACTTTGATGAAGAGACTTTACACACTGGTAGTATGGTGATATAATTAAAGCATTTGTAGACTTCTGTATATTGATAAAATGATATAGGGAAAACTGAATTGAAAGTTAAAGGTAGTTAAGTATAAGTTTACTAAATGGACAACATCACTTACTGTAGCAGCAGTCTCAGCATCATGATGCATGTGCTGAAAGACTTCAATCAGTTGCAGCTTGACATCAACTGGAGTTGCTAAACCTCCTATCATGTGTATCAGTCGCTCACACATATTCATTGCAAATGTCCTGAAAAAGGAAAATACTTCTAAGACTTTATCTATCAAATACCGTTGCCCTAATGCAGTAGCCATGAATATACCATCTCCAAAGTGCCCTGTCCTCTACCAATATTCACCCATTTTCCCTGCGTCCACAAATTATTCATTTTTATGTCTGATTTCCAATAATTTGGGAAATCTACATATTTGTAAGGCAAAACTATCTGAATAATAAACATATGTACTTGGATTTTGCAGCATATTTTTCAGCAGCCATAATGGCTGCCTGAAGTTCGACAGATTCCTTCGCATCCAGAGCTTCCCTAATAAGATGTTGCACTCTTCTGTTTTCACCAACCACTCCCGACATCCAGCCCAGCGTGCGCAGTGTGAGGGCTCGTGCAAGCTGATCAAAATGGTAAAAAACAAAACACACTGTATAGACTATAATGGAGTTATTATGCAGTTGATGTATTTACAGTACAGTAATACCTACATCTTTTGAGGACATTGCAGAATCTAATACTGCATACGCTAATACTAAAGCCCCATTTAACCAACATTGCAGGGAGAAATAACAACACACATGAACTGCATCAAATATCTGTATAAATCAAAATACTGTATAAATTTCTTGCTGCTACAACATAAAAAGTATATATTATACCTATACTGTATATATAACTACAGTACTTAACCAAATTACTCACTGGATCATTTGAGTGCATGACTGTGGTGATACGTCGCAGAAACTCATCAACATTTATAAGTTTGTCTAAGTGTCTGCCACAAGACTCGACTACCTCCACAACACATACACGCACAAAATTGCTTCTGAAACACATAAGATATAAAATAAACATTTTATACTTGTGAATTTTTGTAAAACAATATCCATTATTATGGAAATTACATACTATACTGGTAAACTATTTCACATGTACAGCACTGTATCAATCCATGTCATGCTCATAAAATCTGTAACAATAATTAGTACCTGGTATATCTTCTAAGAGTCAACTCCTCAGAAGTACAGTATTTACTATAGCCTGCTGTACGAAAACCTTACCCTGGGGTTTCCTGACGAAACACCTCGGCCAATTTCAGTAAAGCAGAGTTAATCAGGATGGGGAATGGATACTTTTCAAACAAGGCAGGAAACTTTGATATGGCTTCACATTGTTCACCAGTTCTAGAGGATTTCAAACCTGAAAAACATAACCTTTCTATACATAGGCTTATGGGATATTACTGTATCTATCTATAATTCTGGCTCCTTGTACCATTCAGAAACTACTCCAGAGGTGTAACAATAGTAAGTCTCTCCAGCTTCATCTATAAGTGCAGCAGTGCATTTTGACCATGCTGCCCCCACCAAGTGTACCCTGGTTAGGTCCCGGTAGGTAGTATGTCCAGATTAGGTTAGGTTAGGTCAGGTAGAGTCAAACCAATTCTAGAACATATTAATATTAACTTTTTAATGTGCTGTTTACTTGATTTACCTCTTAAACAATCTATCCTCTTGGGGGGACGGGGGAATCAAACATGGTCAAAATGTACAGTAATCTATCGGTAAATATTAAATGAATTACCGTTATTGCGTACGGTTTTTCTACCTTCGTTACCCACTTATTTAGACCATTCTAAGACAATTTTCTTCTATGGCATTTCCTCTGCAAATGCCCCATTTCCAAAATATTCAAATTTTGAAATTAGCCTGACCTTACCTGACCTGACCTAACCTAACCTATAGTCAAACTCGCCTAAATATACGGCTGTGGTGTGGCTTTCACCTGTTTACAGTGTTGCCGCCAAATTTTCAGTACCGCTCTCTCTCTCTCTCTCTTTTCTTTTATTTATAACTGCTTTCATTTGTTAATTTGAAGACAATTTCTTTAGCCTGGCTGTGTAGTTGTGAGGAATGGGTTGAACTATTTGCCATGCTGTCTGTGCAAAGGGCATAAAGAAAGTGAAAACTGAAAAGAGATCACCGCCAGGAAGCTATCCTGTGTCAAGGCCACCAACTGGGTGTGGAAGTGTTGCCGCTCACGAGTGATTTTTTTTTCTTTTACTTTGGTATTGGCAAATGACTATTATTTTGTTCTACATAACAGCTTACAGATTATAAATGTGATTATTCCTCATCCTTGAAATTAGGGTAAAAGCCAGTAAATGTGATCATTTTATTCTACAATTATAGCAACACCTGGTGGGTCTGGGTGTAGGTGTGGGTCTGGGTATGTTAGTACTGTATTGCCGCCACTCAAAAAAATTATATTGATTATTTCTTTTACTTTGGATAATGGCATATTTCTTCTTTTTCAAGCTTATTATGTTATATCTATAACTGTGATATTATTACCCACCCGAAAACTATTCTAAATACCATTAAAAGTTACTACAATTTCTTTTAGCAACACTGTACAATATTTATGCCATGTTTCTGTGTAACTGTATAAATGTTTTATGCATAATAAGATTACTGTTGATTAATCCATCTAAATACACAAGTGGATGTTGCATATATCTGAATTTATTGTATTTGTGATGCCTTGTACATAAATAGCTTCCGTTTCACATCGCAAGTTGGGGAAATGTGGCGGCAATGTACAAAATAGCGGGACACACCACAGCCGTAAATTTAAGCGAGCAAGACTATAGACCGCATCAGACTACCGGGACCTAACTTGGGCAAACTACCGGGAAATAACCGTGATAAAGTACAGGAAATGACCGGGGCAAAATACTGGGACCTAGCCGGATCTGGCAACACTGCTACAAAACGGTAATTCTTTCAATAAATACCAATCTATCTATATATTTCAGCATACAAAAACAGGGAGTGATGGATTATCCAAAAAAAAAGTTTGAATAAATTGTGTTTTCCAATTCTGCGGCTCAATTTAAACTCTACCCGCAATTCCTTAGAAGATTATGCGAAAATATGTCGAACATTAAATGACAGTCAAAGCTCTCGTAAAGAATTCAATTTTTTTTTTTTCCTTACAAACGTTTGGGGATATATAACTTAGAAAACGAATTATTTCCTCAAAGTACTACAGCATAAATTTGATAGAACCACTATGTAAGAGAAAAATGAAATTTATAGAAAAAATTCAGGTGAACTCGTCAAATAGGCAAGCAAGTTTTAATATGTGTCCCTTGGATTATTCAATCAAAATATTACTATTTTTGGTAAATATTGAAAGAATTACCGTTATTACGTATGGTTTTTCTACCTTCATTACCCACTTATTTAGACCATTCTAAGACTATTGTATTCTATGGCATTTCCTCTGCAAATGCCCCATTTCCAAGATATAGCATATTCCAATGGGGCATTTTGAAATTAGCCTGACCTTACCTAACCTAACCTAGACCGCATCAGACTACCGGGACCTAACCTGGGCAAACTACCGGGAAATAATCGTGATAAAGTACAATAAATGACTGGGGCAAAATACTGGGACCCAGCCGGATCTGGCAACACTGCTACAAAACGGTAATTATTTCAATAAATACCCTATTTTTATCTATTCCCTAATGATATAAAGTGACACTAAAATTGTTAGTCCACGTACTGACCTCTATCTAATTCCAGCAAGGCAGAGTTACCATCTTGATCTTGATCACTGAAGCCAATGTCAGGAAAAGTTATTGGTCTTGCCAGTGCTGTAGCCATTCTTTATTGTCAGACAAAGGCCGATACTGCAGAAAATAACTTTATGAAGCATTTACTAGTAGGGAAAACAGTTCAAAACACAACAAAGACGTTTTACATGCCGATGATGCCGGCACAATAACAACAAAGTCAAAAATTATAAACAATCAGGGTTACCAGTGACACTCAGAAAATAATAATGAAATTCCCCATACGACTCACCCAAAATTCCCAAGATTCATTCCATTAAACTTTACATCATGTTATGTTAGTTTACATAAATAAAAATACTTAGTTTTTTTAAATAAAGGCACATCGTATCCTGGAGTGAAAGTAGTAACGTAAATTAAAAAGTTGTAAGTTAGTTGGTAAAAATGTTATGTATTATGTTGACGCCCTTCCCATACACAAGCTTGCTAGACGTGAGAATGGAAAGGAACTCTTGAGTTTTATTTGTTTCCACTCTACTACGACACCAAGCCTTATTTTATTATTATTACCGGTATTCACGACCACATCAACAATCGCCCAACTAATAAAGATCATGGTACCTTACAGAACAAAAAATCCCAAGAAATGCTGAATATTCGACATAAATATCAAGGATTCCAAGATCTTGGGAAAAAAATTTAAGCACTGCCAACCTTGAAAGCAACGCGTCTTTGAAGGGAAAAACTTACGGATGTTTTGGGAGTGTGACTCTTTTCAACGGCCCCGACCCATGTGTCACAGGAGGGGATGAAACTGTATAACATGTGATACTGGGATGTGAGAAGTATGACAGAGACAGAACAGAGGAAGCAGATAATTTTGATTGAAATGGGATGTGATTGAATGGAATTCACAGGGATAGAATGGATGGTATTACGGTTAGGTTTGTGTGAGCAGACCACAGGTGAGACGATTGGTGCTGTGAAGGAATTCCAATTTCTTGGAGAAAATGTGGTATGCAAGAAGTAGAGAGAAATAGCTATGCGTTAGATTGTTTTGTTTTCCTATTTCCATTTACAGGAGCTGCCGATACAAAGGCCAGCCCTGGAATAAACACCCAGGGTACCTGTAACAGCAAGAGCAAGATCGATCATTGAAGGAGCGCCAGAATCCTTAATTACACATTATTACAGCAGTTCTCACATAACCGTAGGCAATGCCCTACTTGGAAACTGCTTTGAAGAGTAAACTATACAATACCTACCCTCAATTCTCTACAGCAGATGAAATTTTAAAAATTAAACTTTTCTTTCTATTATCTACTCTGTACTGTACTTCATGCTATGCCTCTATCAACTCTTATGGCTATGCTGGTAACTCCACTTACAATACACATCTTCACATTCCTTCCCCACAGCTTCTCTTCTGTGATGCAATAGCACAAAGGATTTCAAGCCAATCTGTTTCTGAATTGTAATTTCAAATACACAACTCCTTACCTTTAATTCTTCCAAACCACTTATCCTTTCCTTGATTTAACTGAAGGGGAAAATATCAGAAAAGACCCAGTAGCATGAATAGAGGGATATCAAATATGAAGGAAACGTAATTACGAACACATTCAAATTGATTCTAACTAGAGAAATATCGATTTACACACTAAATAGGAAAACACTGGTTTGGGAATAGTGTATTGGAAGAGTAGAACAAGCTTACCTTGAGGAGAGACAGTTTAAATCAGGAGTGGTCATGAACTGGGCCAACAGGCCTTCTGCAGTTTCCTAAATTCTTATGTTCGAGGGTGAAAGATCACCCTAGCCTGGGGCCAGGTCATGGTGGCTTAAGGGTGTATACCCAGACTTCTTGGTCGAAGGTGAAATTCCATGTACCATTGTATAATACCAGGTTGCCAACCTGTCTGTCATACATAGCTTAGTGGTGTGGGCAAGTTACATCATGAAAAACATATATTCTATCACACAGAAAGAGTTACACAAATACTACATACATATGGTAATGGCTCAGTTAGCAAATGATATATTCATCTTACTAGACCAAGTCTTAGTAATTTTACCACACAACTAAGGTCACTAAGGATACAACTGGTATGTTTCTTTCAACAGAAATTTATTTAAGAGGGATGAACCTGGAGCTGTGAGTGGCACCAATACCTGGCCGTCCATGCTTCACTGGCTTGTAGGTGATGGAAAACTCGGCCAAGTAGTGTCCAATCATTTCAGGCTGCAAAACAAACAAAATGTTACCTCTAAATGATAAGCATTTCCCACACTCATAATACCATTACTATACCAAAACAGCCATGTTGTGGAAAATTCCACTTTCACATTCTGTATCCAGGCTCTGACCACTACATTCAAACTCTCCAATTCTGCTGCTGCTTTGTCCCTAAAACATATTAATTACATCTTGTGTTCCCAATGGTTGCACACTGTACAATGTTGAATTCACGCCAATCCCACTCTACATAGTAAACTATCAACTGACAATGAATAAGACTATACTCTGTTCCAATAGAAAAATCGTCTTTGATTCCTGCGAACACGTCGGTAGAGGTGGCACTCTTGCTACTGTTCGGAGGGCGCATTCCATCTTTTGGAAATATGAATATAAATATTTACTGAAGGTGGAATGCTTGATGAGAATGTAAGCAATTCGCACGCTTTCCGAACAGTAGCACCTCAACAGGAGTATAGTTTTCCTACAGTGAAAATATATTTGTTTATGCTCCTAACAACTTCAGCATAAAATACAAACATTCAAATAAGACAATCAAGAAGTTTCACCAGTCTTAAGCAATTACTGACATCAGTCACAGGATAAAAAATAACTGATTGCTGAAACTATTTCTGACTGATACTCCATATAAGGATCAGTGTGAATCTACATCACTTGAAAGTATTAAGTAACTGCCAAAGGGTATGTTTGAATACTTTTAAATCTGTGACAATTAACATGTTATGATTAGCCACAAAGATTGTAATTCATCACCCATTCTAATGTTATAGGGTAATACCAGTAACTACTCTGTAGAATAAAATAGACATAACACAATTCTTGAAATTGTATTTGAGGAGCATAGGACCATTAATAATAGAAAAAATGATCTATTAACCTCAAAAAAATTTATATATGAGCAAGTATTTGCGACTGAATCAATAACAACTCAGTCACTGAAGTGCTCAACATACTATACTGCTTTAATTTCATGTTATCAGGTCCAGTCAACACTTTTATAGGTTATATTTTGGGACTCAATTTTCCTCTTGCCAATCAGCTTCCTTCCTTTCTATATTCCATTGCTTACTTTGATTTCCCTCTTCCACTTGACCCATTTTCTCCTTCACAAATAATTTGGAGTGATATCAATGTCAATCACCAAATTATAAGTTTAGTCCAGCATATTTACTATAATTTTGTTTCCTCCATCAATAATTTTACTCAGTTAATATCTTTTTCATTACATAAATTCAGTATTAAGTTTGGACTACTATCTCTTGTGCCTCTGTTTTCACCTGCAATTGGGCTACTTTTGGCTAATATCAGATAGATAATCTTCAACAAGTAGTAGTAGTTGTTGAAGTTCCTTAAGCTGTCTGGCCGAGCAGCCCCGAGCTCCTGAGGAAGGTCATGGCCTGAACCGGGCTTTCCCACAGTGCCCTCAGAGAGTGTATGTTGTGTTGTTGGCGAGTGTGGTTGTGTGCATTGCAGTCTTCAATAATGTGTTTAATAGAATGGGGTACTGTGTTGCATCCCGGACAGGCATTTGCAATGGCTCCATCCAGCCTCTTCTGATATGTCAGAAGTAGTAGGTTAGGTTAACGTTAGGTGACAACTCCTCTCCAGGTATTCATGGATTTCCCACACAATTTGTCTATTTACCTGAATTCCTGAAGTTTTGTGAGAACACATTATACACTTGACATCAAAATAACTACCCAAATATGCTACAAGATTACCTTAACTTCCACTTGATTGAAGGTTTTGCCGTTATACACACCAACCATAGACCCAACCATCTCAGGAACAATAATCATATCACGGAGGTGAGTCTTCACTATAGCGGGCTTTTCTAGAGCAGGGCACTCTTTCTTGGCCTTTCGAAGCCTCTTCAGGAGAGCCATATGCTTGCGCTTAAGTCCACGCTGGAATCTCCTTCGCTGACGACAAGCAAACAGATCCACCAACTGGTCACTGAAAAATAAAAATCAGTAATAAATTACATGAAGTCTAATTAATGCATAAACTATTAGCTTTTGGAAATAAAGTATAAATCCATGGGTTAGCTCAAAAGCCCAAACCAATTTTTGGCTTTTGACTCAACGTTAAGTAACAATCTGACAAAATGATAGAAAAGGTTTTTAAAAGTGATAATATTCACCATGTGGTTCTTCCAGGCATATAAAAATATGAATTTTAGGGGTTCTTTTGTGTAGTTACTGGAGGTACCGTACCACAATGACCACACTGGATGCTGGTATTATTTCAGCCTGGCATTCCTAACTTACTCATCCATCATATACTTTTGTGATGTAACTTGCATCAGTAGCTTCTTTTATGACCCAAATCATTATACATATATAAAAAGTACTTTAATCACTACATAACCTGAGAAAGGGGTTACAGCATTGCTAGATTGAAA
This sequence comes from Petrolisthes cinctipes, assembly GCA_033782935.1. Taxonomy (NCBI): domain Eukaryota; kingdom Metazoa; phylum Arthropoda; class Malacostraca; order Decapoda; family Porcellanidae; genus Petrolisthes; species Petrolisthes cinctipes. The sequence continues at coordinate 18,740 of JAWQEG010005789.1, read as the reverse complement.
TCCTGTCAATGTAACTTGCCAAAATAAACCCAAGTCCTAATGGCATTTATTGAAAGAATTGCAGTTTTGTGGCAGTGTTGCCAGATCCGGCTAGTTCCCAGTATTTTGCCCCGGTCATTTCCTGTACTTTACCACGGTTATTTCCCGGTAGTCTGATGCAGTCTAGGTCAGGTAAGGTCAGGCTAATTTCAAAATGCCCCATTTGAATATGACCCATCTTGGAAATGGGGCATTAGCAGAAGAAATGCCATAGAAGAAAATAGTCGGTAAATATTGAATGAATTACCGTTATTGCGTACGGTTTTTCTACCTTCATTACCCACTTATTTTGACCATTCTAAGACTAATTTCTTCTATGGCATTTCCTCTGCAAATGCCCCATTTCCAAAATAGGGCATATTCAAATGGGGCATTTTGAAATTAGCCTGACCTTACCTAACCTAGACCGCATCAGACTACCGGGACCTAACCTGGGCAAACTACCGGGAAATAATCGTGATAAAGTACAATAAATGACAGGGGTAAAATACTGGGACCCACTCGGATCTGGCAACACTGCTGCAAAACGGTAATTCTTTCAATAAATACCAAATAGTCTTAGAATGGTCTAAATAAGTGGGTAATAGAGGTAGAAAAACAGTACGCGATAACGGTAATTCTTTCAATATTTACCGTCCTGACTTGGAATCGTCCAAAAAATAATTTATGTCACGAAAACAAAAATACGATGATGTTAATAAAGTGAACCCATGGAAAACCCTTACGTCCTTTCCAAAATGTAATATAAGAATAGCCTCAATGTTGTACCTCGTCTACAGACCAGAGGCGTGTCGACACGTTCAGAAAAATAACTTAAAATTCACTCGACTTACTTGTTCATGTCCAGGAGTTGGTCAAGGTCCACCCCACGGTAGGTGAACTTCCTGAAGGTGCGCTTCCTACGCTGCTCCTGGATTGCCTGTGCCTGGTAAGGAAATAAATAAAATTAAACATCGAAATGAAACTATCAACATCGTCGTATACCAACACTTAATTTTTACCTTATGAATTTCCCCATATATACCCTCTGGTGTTCGTATTATGGCACTTCATTACACGACATAAGGATAAAATATCCCTTAAAAGTCATTCATTTCAATAAATATTCACTGAGAGAGAGGATGTTCAAAGATTAATAACAAGATCGCTTCCCTATACATACGTCAGCCATGGTGGTTTGTTGTGAAGGACTGAAATGGTCTCAGTGATGCCAGGTCTACTTGACGAAATTTCCCCAACTTCAACATCAGAATTTTCCTTTTTGCCTCAATAATTCTCTGTTTACTCTTGAACACTGACGGTCTCTTTTTGGTATTTCTTCTGGTAAAAATGTCCCTGTTTACTCTTGAACTATAGTTATATAATTTTCCTGTGTGGACTTCAAAATTTCCTAAAACAGAGTAATTTTACTGTACCTGGCAACACTGAGTGGATTGAACTGGCCGGTGCACTTTCACATTCACTTGTTTTTTTCCCAGGACTCAGGATTTCCTCAGATGGATGTCAAATTTCTATAGATTGGTTACAATTTCCCACCAAAATAATACAAAACTACCATTGTTTTTTTTCGCTAACCATGATCCATCACATAATTTATTTAAGTATACCCTTTATTCCTTTAGTACTAGTCCAAGATTTCCCTAAATTTGATTATTTCCCTAGATTTGTCATTAACATTGATAAAATATTTCAATAGTGTATTTTGCCCCCTAAATTGCCCCCGTTACCTGTGCATATCAATGGCTACAAAATTGGTCTTTTGACCATCTGAAACATTCAACTTTATCCTTTTTTTTTTTAGAACCTGTCTGGATTGAGGATGAAAAAAGTCTGCCATAGACCCTGTAGGACGAGAGAAAGTGATAGGATAATATATAGGAAGGACAGCAAGCATATGAGGTCAAGTTTGGAACTCTTTTCACCTTTTAGGTTAACGTAGGGAGTTGTATACTTTTAGTACATTGGAGTGCCTTAATTCCTCCAAAATATGCCAGGAAACATGACCACATGGACAAAAATAATGGTGGCCTGTTGCTTGGAATAGTTTTCTTCAAATTTGCCAACACTACTACACCCCCTTATTGATTACAGAGCCCAGGGAATGATTCTCATGCGGACCACAGGCCATAATGATTGCCAAGTCATTAGTGGATACTGAGTATGACCCCTGAATCCAGCCACATTATATGGAGTTGACAGTTGAGGTTCAATCAGTGGCTTTTCTACCTCGATTAACCACTTCTTTAGACCATTCTAAGACTATTTTCTTCTATGGCATTTCCTCCGCAAATGCCTCTATATGAGAAACCATGAATCTGAGGACAAGTTTATTCTTACCTTCCTCATAATTATCATCTGCAAGCTTAAAGGAGGAACTTCAGAAAAAGACTGTTCATCACTTTATCGAACTGGCAGACAGATGGACAGTCATTTGTGTTCCATGTTCTTAAGGGGATAATATACTTTTGGTACATTGGAGCACCTTGATTCCTCCATAGCATGCCAAGAAACAGGAACAGGTTGACAAAAATAATGGTGTCCTGTTGCTTGTGTAATGGCCGGACCTGAGAGTTAAAGGCGGAATTTGAAAGCTATGCCAATGGAGTACTTCTTTGGCTTATCCGGTTGAATTACCGCCTGAGATTTCTCTGGTCCGGGGTTCGATTCCCCGTGGGTACGACTAGAATTTAAATGGATCAATTTCTGGGTCTGACTTACTTGGGTGATTTGGATTTGGATATTGGATTATTACATTGGTGGCAGCGGTGGGATTATTACATTTTTTTTTTTTTTTTTTTTTTTTTTTTTTTTTGACCTCTGAATAGTTTGAAGGAATCAGTTGCTCTAGAAATGCCAACATTGTACATACTACTGTACCCCCTTAAGTCTACTCCATGTCCAGAGTTGTCACCATTATATTTATATAAAGTACTGTATTTTAATATATCTACAATTACAGGTATATGCAGGTTCAGGCACACCACCAAAGTGATCATATACAGTCGTGGTCAAAAATAATCATCCATAGATGGGTAACTCACATAAGAGTTTAACAGGTTCCCTATGTTCCTTAGCTGATAAACTTTCCAATAAATAGTACTATTTTTTTAATTAACTACAAGCAGCTATGCACTACTATACTTAAAACAATAACATAATTTATAAGAGAAGAAACTGTTTGACCGAGTGGAGATTATTCACTAAAACCATGGACAAATGAAATGCCGGGTAACAAAGGTGAAAGGTCCGCCAATGAGTGGCAGTCAATGGGACAGAGTGTAGCACACACTGTGTGTATGAAACACAACTATAGTACACATCACAAGGATGAGGAGTGGCCCAGAGACCTCTCGACCCACATGAGACCCAAGTCAGTATTGGCTATGGCTGCGTAAGCAGGAAGACCTCAGACAGCCGACTCAAACCCCCAACCCCCTGCTCACAGGGGTGGTAACCTCTGGCTGGCATCAGTGAAAGATTCTTATCGTGTCCTAAGCAAGGATCGAACACTGGACCACAGAATTGCAGCCACAGACTCTACCACTTTGCTAGCCAGAAGCTATCATTAAGTTCACCCTATATCATGAGAAGTAAATTAAAAACAACTTATTTTATAGGATTTATTTGTATATAATAACTATGGCACACAAAAAAAACTGTAGCTAGTGTTAAATATGACTGACAAAGAGGATCAATCAGATCTTCATTAATGGTCATATTCTCATCCTCCTCGACTTGCTCAGAACAGTTCAAATCATCAGGTATTTTCATAAATTCCCTTTATTTTATATATAATCTAATAGACAAATCAGTTTAAGCAAATCTACATTATCAAAAATTTCAAATACTTTTTGAGCATTACTGTACTATCAATTCCAGCTGACATGTAGTGCACTTACAGTGTAGTCACCATTAATGAGTGGAACAATTCCTAGGGAAAGTGTTGAAGAAAGGAGAATATGGTTGTCAGTTTGTTACTAGAATATAATTATAATGAGGATGAAGCCTGACTTGTATAATCTTAATGTTGAGGTACCATACTAACTCACTCATCTGAGGACTTGTCATGCCACATGGAACTGGAATTCATCAAGCAATTAGAAAGACTGAGAGAATAACTATATCATTCAGTGTACCTTGTATTAAGAATGGTAAAGAAGCAGAATGTACACTTACTTATGCAGTGACTACAGTACTTGGGTGTTGGTTGCACTCATTTGTACCTGAGAGACTTCACATTTGATTGAACTCCCTTTAGTATAAAGGCAACAAGGTGGTGTTTCATCCACACAAAATATAAGTCACATATTTATATAATGACCCAAGCTTCAATGTTCCCTAATAGTTGATTGAGCTAATATTATAGGTCATGTACAAGAATATGTTATACAGGATGCCAGCATAATTCTAAAATATAGAACTACAGTACTGTACAGTATTGGCAATATACATAGATATAACAAAATTTAAAACACCCTAGCATATATAATTAAAGTCATGCAACTGCATCACAGCAGAGTTGGTTTATATAATGTAAAATTATGAAAACCTACCATATACATTAAGTAACTGATAAAGGCAATCTTTGAGGCATATAGTACTGTGTACTGTACAGTATTCTAATCCTGTAATCAGTCTAGTATTGCACATATGAAAATATTCAACCCAGTATAGAAAACAGTAAAGATATCCCAATATTGGAATAGTTCATGGTTGGTTGACTCATCAGAATATTGTACAGTACTGTATATACATACTAATATGGTAATGTTCTACAATACCATAGTATACTTTATTATCTTTCTGTACTGTAGTATGGTACATCAAAGTTTTACTGTTCATTACATATCATGTACAGTATCTGTATAATACTGTACTGTACTGTACACTACAGAAACATAAACAGACCCAATTATTCAGATACATGTACAGTTATTCAAATTTTCTGTATGTGGGACTGATCTATATTTTAAACTATTATCGATGAAATATGTTAATCAGAACATTTACCGATTCAATTAATTGATCTCTTGATCACAATGGACACTAAAGGATTAGAGCTATTTATCATATTATGTACAGTACTGTAGTATTATTGTGCCTGCTACATATCACACCTTGACACTGCTATAATGCACTTACTCTCTCATAATGAGAATTTGCAAACCCAATACAGTACCCTCGTTACTTACTGGTACTTAACATATTACCAGAAACCATGTCCCTATATAGTACTGTATGTACAGTACATACTCTATGTAAATGAACTCTTTCTGACCATTGTGATTCCTTTGGGATACTGATAACCTGTACATACCATTATAATGTATACCAGTGTTGTAACTTGTGATGCAATAGTCACACTGCTTCATTTTGATAATATCACAAGGCAAGTGAATAAATTGTGTACAGTATCAGAACATTTTTTTGTTCATACAAAACAACTAGAAATGTGTAATTATCTTCACAGGCTACTAGTCAGCATATTCAAAATGACTGTAGTATGCTTTACATGACCAATGGAATACCATATATCAGTACTGTACAGTACAGTATCACCAATCAAGGTTGGATAATGTTAATGAATTCATTTCCATCGTCATCAATACCCCATTTCCTTTATTCAAGGGAAGGAGGGACAAATGAAATCAGAAAGAAATAGAGAGAGGGACAGAATTCCCAGTGAAGTGAGTCACATTCACATTCACTCCCTCTTTCAAGTCCACAGAATTCTCAAATCCTGTCATAAATTCTGTCCAGTACCTGCCAAAGGAACGGTCTAGTTAAAACAGGGATGTCAGCCCTAACATACACTCCTAGTTAATCTATTCCAGACTAAATACTTTTCAAATCAGTTTCGACATAATAGACACTAATTCATTTAAAAACCGTGTGGTAGATGTATAGGGGTTAAGCACAGGAATTCTGAACTTAGTTTTCTAGTTCACTACCATAATTTTATATTAGTAATTTTGTTTATAACTGGGAAACCATGCAGTATTTTCTTTTGAATTCAGTTAGAAAATGTAAGAAAATAAAAAATAATGACAGAGAGGAATGATGAAGTAATAAAATTTAACTTAGTGAATATTTACAAAGTGAAGTACAAGAGTTCTACTGTAGTCTGAGTAACAAAATATATCATACTTTAATCCATTTTATCACTCTTATTTTCAACTGAAACAAATAATTCTGTACAAGAAATTATTCCCGGTACAGAACAGGCAGTTTCTTTCATATAACTAGAGAACATTTTTAGCATGCATAACGTTGCATATTTACAATGCATATAAAAAAAAAAAGTTTATTTATGATTTACATAACTACTATATATACAAGTGTACATATTTGTCTATAAATTAACCCTATTTTCTTCCTATTTACTGTACTATCAATTACTAAATGAGCAAGAGTATACCTATATTTACACAATACAGTACAATATAAAACAGGATTCTTAACTTACATATCACTTTTATTTTATTGCATAAACTTAAATATATGACCAAAAACATCCTCCTGTTGTACTATCAATTATTTCCCCAATGGAGACAAGACTCCCAATAATAATTTTATTGTACAGTTTCTCAAACATCTGCTAGAAACTTAATTCTGGGATTATACACTTTAGATTTTTTGTGGAGTATTAGCAAACCATACCATTTCCCAGCACTTTATTCAACTTATTACTTCATAGGGGTAAGTACTAAGGGTTTAATAATAACTTAAGTGTCAAAACTTGATAAATTAAGTACTGTACTAAGTACAATACATTATACTTCTCCATTAGTATGTTTGAAGTTACATTTCACTGACTTTAATTTTAACAATCTGGCTTTTTATTTAAAAGTAAAGGAGGTGTTAGACCTCTAACATGATGCTTCTCTTTGAAGTATCCATAGTGACATAAAAACTTCTTAAATTACTATTTTATTTAGTAACTTTATTCCCAAATGGTCACCTTATTTGTAACTTAACAATATTCGAGGTCTTCTCTGTTCTGGTAATTATTGTGGATGGGAAAGAAATAATGCACATATTTTTATGCAAAAACATCTTCATAAATCCCTGGTCATACCGTAGAATGATAAGTTTGTTTATCATTCTTTTTGTCGTATGTGAGTGACAACATAACCTTTTAAGTTGGTGTAATTGATAACTTGAACAGGTCTAAGTTCCCATTTCTATGCAATTTCCTGCTTTCTTATTGTTTGCTCTGTTGTCTTCCCAGCGTTTGATAATCCTGAGTGGGAAACACATCACTCCTGAGAGAGCAAAGATCCCGCCAAACAAATAGAAGCTCACATCATAGGAGTTTGTTAAATCTACGAATGCACCTGGTGGGGAAAGAATAAGACATATATATATTAGATACTGTACTGATCTAATCATTATTACTTTCATGATATTTCACCACCAAACAATAGTCTAAGGTCTCTTATGGGAATTGCTATTACCTCAAACTTAAACATGTTCACAAATGCAAGGATGTCAGTACACACACACACCGAGGTCCAGACAATACCAGTGACATATAGTATACTGTATTGTAATGCAGGTTTATAAAAAGGAGACAAAGGTGAAAGTGAGTCTAAATAATGACACCTAAACAAGTCTAATGGAAGAAAAAGTAGTATGGATACATTATCATCATTTTCCATTTCCCCTTGGGGGCTCCAGGGCCAGGAATGCAAAATTGAAATAAAAAATAACAGATAGTGGGAGACATTACCTAGTGAAATGCATCACACTCTCATTCACTCCCCTTTCATGCCCATGAAATTCTCAGCCCCTCTAAATAGTTACTTCTATATGAAAAAGAAATTTCCTTACCAGCCACAGGGCTTCCAAATATACCAGCAATGCCTTGGAAGAGTAGAAGAAGACCAAATGCATTGGTCAGCTTTTCCAGACCAAGGAGCTCAACAAGAAGGATGGAACGAAGGGAAGCAAATGCAGCTGCAATGATAAAAATATGTACAGTATGAGAAATCAAGACTGACAACATTAAAGATGGATATGCTAATGGAGTGTGCCAGTCCATATACAGTGAGAAATTTTAAATAATTACTACTTGGTTCAAAGAATCTATAAGGATATACTGTATATATATAAAGGTGGTCATGTTAAAAAATAAGAGGTATGTTAAGCTCACAGAATTAACTCAAACAGGCTGTGGAGAAAGTATGTCAGTGGAAATATAATTACTTGACCTCACTCTTTATTCTATCCATCTATCTATAGCTCTGACGCCTCGTTCCCTCCGGGAACTCCCCTCAAGGGGATGGCCGCAGCAGTAGAGTCTCCAGTTTTCCTGTTCCAACACTCCCTCCTTACTTGCTCAAGCCCTCCCCTGCCCCTCATGTTCTCTCTCCCTAATTTCTCCTTCCATACTGCCATGTTTACACACAACTGTTCCCAAATACTTAAACTCCATCACCTCCTCCATCCTCTCACACCCCAGAGTTATCTCACACTTAGTCCCAGTCAATGGTGTACTAATTGTAAGCAATTAATATATAAAAAATACAACATGCTGTAAGTTGTAGTTACTAAATATTACTCTAATCCTATTATGGGGTTCAGGTTCCATTAATAAAAATGTTGGCTTCACAACTGGCTGTGACTTACCAACTGAAGCTCCAAAGGCAACTGAATATGTCAACAAGAGTGACTGGTCAGTTATGAATGGTAACAGCATAGTTGCCACTCCACCAACCATCAAGGAAATATTATTCACATACAAAGCATCCACCTGTAAAAATAAGAATAAACAATTAGAATTCATCATTTGCATTCTATTATCAGAGTATCAACTGGATATACTACTAATAAAGGCCATTAATTCTCCTAGAAAAATAACTTAAAAAAAAAAAAAAAAATTAAATAAAACATCTAATTATTGTAGATTCCAAGTAGATGTAATCCCCAAAAAATGTATATCCACAAAGAGTAAACTCATGAACTCACAAGCTATTTTTGATAGTATAAACATGTCTGATATAAGAAAAAAGAAAAAGAAAAAATATCAACAAAAGCACAAGACCCAACTGAGGCAACACAGGAGTGTGGCTTGGACTGACACTGGGTTGTTTTCAGCTGTGTTTTACAGTAAATTAATTGCATGTGTTTTATGTAGCATCAAACATGACCTACAGTGTTCAAACGACCTCGTGAAAAAAAAAAACTTTAATTTCAGAATTTTTGGTTTTCAAATTTTCAGTTAGTAAATTGTGAACCAGTACCCTGAACACAGGGTTTATGCAGGTACAGTACTGTATTGAAATCTATGTTACCACTGAAGTACACACCACAAGTTTGCATCTTGCTGTATGGAGAGGAACATGAAGGAATACCCCCAAACCCTACAACTCCAACTATACATGGAATGATACATTATGATGTTAATGGTGATGAGTCAATAAAACGTAAATTGGAGGAGCAAATTCAGGTTCTGTAAGTATATTACAATACTTGGAAATGAACCAAGTACTCTCATTACTTGTCTATTTTTCCTTCCTACATTTAAAGTTACCAATGTAAACTATTATCATCATACTAAATAATAAACATGCTCCTCTTACCTTTGGATGGTCTGATATCCATCCACAAGCAATTCTGCCTATTGTGTTGGTAATGCCAATGGTAGACACAAGAGTGGCAACTGAACTTTTATCTATTCCAACATCTGCAGCATAACCTGGAGAAATAAGGTTTTCTTGGTTGAACTAAAATACATATTACATCTAACATTATAATATTTTAAGAACCTGAGTAGCCTTCACACAGGTTTGCAGTCTCTGAAGACCCTTCTAGCTGATTTTTTATTTCTTATAAGTTATTCTCACAGTCAAACACAGTTATGTATGACTATTACAGAAATAATGCCATTGATTTGAATGTCAAGTAAAGGTAGTACTGAAATTTTAAAGTTTTATACAAGGAGAATGGGTTGAATTCATAATTTTGCATATACTACTTCAAACAGGAAATTACAATCATATAGAATTAAATACTGTAGTCAAATGGCAGTACTGTACACTGAAGGTAAGAGCTTGAAGGAGGAGGAAGGAGGTTTGAATACATACCTGGCAAGAACATATAGGGCACAAAAAGTGCCATGAGTGACATAAAGCCTGCCAAGGCCAGCACAATGAAAGTAGGTGATTTGAGGATGGTGAAGTCAAACATGCGTGCGAGAATGCTGGTAACGGCAGCAGGGCAGCAGCGACACTTCCCACTCCCTTCCTCTTCCTCTGCTATTTCCTTCAGAGGCAGGTTTGTTACAGACTGGTGGTACTGTTCAACAGACTCCTAAAACAAAAAATGTTACAATGAACTCATGACATAAGTATTACATAAACAAGTTGTCAGCTACACCCACCAAACATTCAAGACAGTAGAGCAAATGGTACTATACCATACACTCAAGTATCCTCACCACTGAAAGAAAAATAGTCTATGACTCTATTGTCTCCTCACAATTCTTAGTACTTAGTCATGTCAAGGTGAAATAGTATACTGTACGTATATACATTATTCAGTACGATGAACACTCGATCAAAAAAGTATCGCGCATTTCCCTCGTGAAACATTCTGACACCTAAGACGATGGCTACTGAAAACGAGCTTGTTTATCATGAGCTGTAGCGATCATATACAGAACCATCGGACCCCACCTGCGCGATACTTTTTTGAGCCAGTGTACAGTACAGTACATCAGTTTTACGATAAATATTGAGAAACTCACAGAGCTCCTGTATTGAGACAAGCGTCGCATGGAACCAGAATAGAAGATGTCATCACGGTAGAAGGGGCGAGTAGTTTCTGTCCGCAGTGTTGTTCGAGATGGCCGTCGCAAGTGTTCTGTTCCAAAATACAAAGTGGTCACTGCAATCTAAAAAACACAGTATGGTATCATTGTAAAAACCCTTAGTCTCACTTTAATCTAGATTGGAAACCAGGCACCTAGATCTCCATTTACTCTCACACAAGAAAGAAACACTAGCAGAAGTAGCTGCATTTGGTAAATGAAAGGAAATCAAAAGGAAGTGGCTTGAATACTTGATATTATTAAGTTTCCCATCTAACATACATTTTGGAAACAATTTTAACAGTACTATCTATAAAACAGTAGGGTACCTGTACTTCTAAGAATCTAGACGTAAAATCATTCTGAGGAAAAATATAACTTGATACCTTAGCCAACAGAGACATCTGCCAGGTACAGTAACTGCAGACAAATCCCTTCATTTTGTATGAACAATTTCCTTTGTACAAAAATACCTCTGAATGTTATCTTACCGGCTGAGAGAAGATTGTGGTGAGCCAAGACAGGAGCACTCTTGTTCCTTGGGCAGTTGCTGTACATGTTCACCATTCCATTTTGGCCTTCTTCATTCTCTTGGTCCGAGGTCTTAACAAGGGTTTCATTCTTGTTGTTGTCCAGAACCTTGCCAGCTTTATCATTGTCACCTCCATCATCAGAGCATTTTTCTTCTTCCTTAGATTCTGTTGGAATTGTAATGCCAACTTTTAACTTATTGACACACAGCTAGCATTTGTTTTCCTTCCTTCAAGCTGGTCCGTTTACTGACGCTGGGGCAAGGTACACAACAAACAACCAACACTTCCAGTGGCTGACAGACGCCTCTGTAATACAATTATCAACAAACATAAAACAAAACATGAATTAATTTAAAGAACAACAAGGAATTGAAGAAATGAGGATCATGAGGAGGAGGAGAAGGAGAGGTAGTATGGCCATCAACCACACTCCCAACACTATACTGATGGTACTGTAGAAATCCAGTTCAGTACATACTTGGTCTGTCAAGTACTGTACTGTAACCTATAAATTAACAGTCTACCAAATTGGACTAAATATGACAGCTGTTGCCCAGCCTCTGTGATTCTCTTACACTAGACAGGAAGCCTTACCGAATGTTCGATGGTCAAGCAGACTGAAAACAGCTTTATGTTGTCTCAGGGCACAAAATAAATATTAATTCAACTCTTCCTAAATTTGTAGATTGCAGAGTTAAGCAAACATTAGGCAATTAACAATTTTGTCAAACCCACCATACAATTTGTTTGATGGGTGTAAGCCTCACTATCAGAAACAGCAAACACTAAATGCTGCAATCTTTTAATGTAATGATGAAGTTTTCAGGCTGCTTCTATGATCTGTCAATAGCTTATACTGTACTATCCAGGCTCTTGTATTCCAGATATTAGTTAACTTATGTGAACCTTCATAATTTTCCACTGGTTCCCACTACAGTATTCATACCAAAACACCATACATACCATTTTCAGGGAAAGACTAGTGGACTACATTTCAAATATAAGAGACTTCCAGCATTGTATATTTACAGTACAGTCAGTTGTTGAATAAAATGTAATACCATATTTATACCATAATAAGCAGCATAATTTTCAGAAATGTAAGAACAAAATTTGGTGTATCTTTTGCACTTGAATACAAACTTTCCTCTACTTTTGATGACACTCAAATTTGTCAAATTTTTATATATTAAGCACTATTTATTCTATTAAACAATTGTAACCACATTGTAATGAAAATTCACAATCTATTTATTATTCCTTACCATTCTTATAACTCAAATATAAAAGTAATGGTTCAAGTCATATGCTGGGGTGGAGTTTTTGGTTGGAGTCAAGTTTATTTTCCATTAAACAAGCTCACTGGTGAATATGTAGATTATATTTAATGGCAGTTAAAATAGTGTAAATATGGTACAGAATTTACTTAAAACATGACAAACCTGCTGGAATATCATCAATTGGGAATGCTTTCCAGTTTTTCAACCAATGGACGTACAGGATGCCATTTCACCAACCTTTATATTTTTACTGCACTTCTTGGAATACATCGAATAAAGTGACTTACCTATGAGGGGTGTCTCAGTCTCTTCTTGGATGGCTTCTGGCGCCGTGACAACAATTCCTGGGAAGCTGTAGCGTTTGTGGGCGTTGCCACCGTGACGCTCCAGAAGTGTTCGTGCAACTGTATTGCTGTTCAGCTGAAAGGTTTGGTGCAATGGTTTTGGTGTAATGAAAGAAAACATCTCCAGGATTTTCTCAATTTGTCAGAAATTTATAAAGAATAAATAGTAAAATTGTAAATGTAAACAGTAGCATCCATATCCCACAGAACTCCATTAAAGAGATGTCAAGGAGGGGCTAAGGCTGGGCTACCATAGCTTATTGTAATTATGGGAGTTGAGGCTGTTATTGTTATGATAGCCCCATATCAAGGTTACTGTTTTCTTCCAAACACAAAATTTGCAATTGTGAATGTTTTAGAGCATTCAGTTTGTAGAGGGCTGTACTTTTTTATTATTAGTGTTCTGCAAGGTAATGTGGGAGTCAAGTATGCAACCAGACAGCTGTGGGTTTTTCAAGCGTGAGTTTAAACATGATATATTACTTCCATACCAAATATTCCCTTTAAGTTATAAGAAATCTCTGGTTATCTTTCTCCAATTCTATGAATGGATACAAAAGATTATTTTCAAAACTAACCTTCCCATCAGCATCATATATTGCTTCTTCCAGATTTGTCTTGGAATTCATTGAAGCCATTGAAATTGCTGAAGCACATTGTCTCATTTGTTCATCTCGTGCCCTCTTGATTCTAAACGAGAAAAACACAATTTGTTGTTAGTCCTAAATTATATTTGATAAATTACCTGTACTTACAAAGCAAGGGGGGAATTAGAGACTTCTTCTGTGGTCACCCCATTATGGGGAGTTCCCAGAGGGACCTAGACATCAGAGCTAAAGATTCAGTAGTTGTCAAATTTTGTGTACAAATACACAACCTCAGCTTAATAAATTACAGTTCACATGGTAAACAGACAATGCAAGTTATGCTGTTGACCAATAAACTACTTTATAGTATATGTATATTTTCTTTACGCCATGATACATACAGATAATAGTATACTGAACTACTGTTTCCATAATTCATTCTCAACTAACTGCACAGTTATCTAGAGACTCCATCTTATAGTGACTACTACATGTGGTACCATTACTGGGGAGTAACTACTGCATTCACAACTCAGTTATAGGAAGCATACAAATTACATCAGTGTAATATTATTTGTCTAACAGCTAAAGTATTATCTATGCAGTTGTCATTGTTGTGAAACACATCTAACCTCATGAGAAGTGGTGTTCCTGGAGGGTTGAGTTCATCTTCCTGGTCTCTAGTATAGTTTGGTTTCAGCGGCCGGAATGCCAGACCAAAGAAGGCACAACTCAGAGTGATACCTGGGGAAGGTCAACACTTTACAATTAACAAAGTATTAAAATATGATCAACTCAATGATACTGAATTTAATATCCCATAGCAGCAATTCTATCAGCTTAAATCAAATCATATTATTAAGGAAAATAACTACTCATACAGTGTATTTCCCTATATCAAACATATCCTACTACATACTGATTCAGAATCTTAGCCAACACTGTGGTAAAGTTTTTAAGCATTATAACAGCAGATTGATATCACTGGTTTACTGTATTGGCTGTGCACAAGTTGACAATCAGTGAGTCACTTAGCTTTTCCAAAATGGCTGACCAGTAATTGCATTAATCAACACAGCCTATAACCAATACACAGAATTCCTTACTTGTTTACTTGTTTGGAAGATTTTCTACACAGAACTCCTAAACAAAACAGTACAGTATTTATGTACTGTGGTTGGTCATGTTTTGATACCTTTATGCACAGTTGCCAATCTAATACCTCTTTCCACAGTTGTTAGTGTACATTTCTAACACTTGTGAGTTGTCATTTAAAGATTTGAATCAAGTGATATCGGCAGTCTATCTGCATAATTAAAAGTCACAAAACTTTCTCAGAACACCATAAAAAGTATTAATAATATTTCCGATATACACTGTTGGCAACAGAGAATTATATAAAATGATCATCAACATCTTTGACTGCCAAACAGTGGGGATCCATATTAAAGAATTGGATTACTGTATTGTACTTACAAGCATACAACACCAGTGTCCATCTCCAGCTCACTGTAGCCAGCATGAAGTTATTGAGTGGTGCAAAAACAAAGTTACCAATCCCAGACCCACACACTGCTATTCCTGTTGCTAGTGCACGACGCTTTTCAAAGTAAAATCCTGTAGCAATCACTGCTGGTACGTATATAAAGCCAAATCCAATACCTGTAATGCACAAAATGGTATTAGTATAGTTTTCTAGAGATATTCCAATTGCTTAGCATTGAGGCCCTACATACGATGCTATATTAGTTTGAACCTTTAAACATGTGATTGTTAATTAACTGGAGATGATTCTTTTTCTTACTGATATGCAGACTGATGGTTGCTTGACACTGACAGACACAGACCACTCAGAGATGCATCAACACAGAGTCCCACCCCTTTCACTCATCACTCAGTATTGTTTTGTGGTACCTTATCTATTACAGTATTTATAATAGAATTATTCGTAGTATGATCATGGGTTGTCATATATTCATTATTTCTATATACAGTACACTCACTCAGTTTAAAAGTTTCCACTCATGTTCACTGAACAACATTCTAAACAACCATGGGCACTTTTCACTTTGTCTGTTCTCTTTGCATCCTCATACATTCTCTGTACAGTACTGGGCTGATCACAGCAGCTTGCTTTCCATACCATATATCCTTCAGATCTTGTACACTCCTTGCCATTTCCCTTCGTCATATGCTTCCTCTAAGTATATAAAGGTAGGATATAATTCCATCCCTTTCTCCAAGGATTTTTCAACTCTACATTTGAGAGCTGACATCAAAAAGCCTGTCTTAGAACAAGTATGACATCTGAATTCTGCGTAATGAGCTTGAGAGATTTAATAAATAAACATTACATAGGCTACAATTTTCTGAACAGGCAGTACCTGTATTTTTAATGCTTATAATTTCTTGCTACTGTATATCTAATACTTCTATAGTTTAAATATATAATATCTGACATTAACATCACAATCACAACAAGTTTCTAAACAGTTCTACTATACAGTACAGTTGACTAGAAATTATTCTTCAAGAATGGTTTGACTACAGTATTATGTAAAATTAACTGCATAATACATTTCATCATACAGGGTTAGGATACATAGTCTTTGTTAACATTAAGGCAAAAGGAATATCTCCTTACCACCAACAATTCCAAAGGTAAACTGAAGGAAGTATATGCTTGTAGCAAATGAAGAGATTCCAAAGGCAGCTGAAGAGATCAATGCTCCCAAGATACACACTGTTCGGAAACCATATGCATTTGCCAAGGCTGAGACAAATGGACCTGGTAAGAAAATTATAAACGTATTGTACATACACTGTAATACTGAAATATATAGTAGTTGATATTTTCAAAACTGCAATGGTCTATCGAGCAAATTGTTCAAATGAAACTCTGGAAAAAGGAGCTTCATTTTAAGATGCAATTAATAAAAAAAAAATTTCCATGGACAGGCGGCACTATAAACCACATATTAGTTACCATGCATAGATTTTATGTTGGTATATGCAATGATTTTTGATAAAAATAATATACAGTATACTATATAATTATATACCATACTGTACAGTGTATAGCACAGATTATTGGACCAGTAATAATAAGATAATAATCTCGTACTAGGTTTAAATAATGTACACAGGAATACACCATGGAATTCAAATTAAGAACTTTGTGAAATCTTTTATGAGCTACTGACCAACAATGAGGTAGAATCCACCAAGGAGTGAGCTAACCCAAGAAACCTCTGAGTTCGACACTTCAAATTCCTCTTTAAACATGGGTAGGAGCATCCCACAGGAGAAGATAATGCCGTCCACCACCACATTACACATAAAGGATGCCGCCACTACAACCCAACCCCATCCTCCATCTGGCGGCACCACATGGTCCGGCTGTAAAATGGACAGGTGAATTATTAGTAAAAATTCACACCCTTAGTTGGCTTCAGGGTCTGCATTCACAAAAGCCAAGCTCACTCTTTAAGTTAAAATATTTTTCGTATGCATTCATTCATGGCAAGGACTAGGACCTGACACTTCTAAATCAATATAAAAGCTCATACAAATAGCAAAAACATTCACAGTTTTGAAATGAGCCTGAAACCATTATGGTGAGGTCAGTATTACAAACATACGAACAAGTGCAAACTCTGATATGTTTTGTGAATACCAACCCAGCAGGACTTCTAAAGATCAAGCAATGACTGTCATTTTTCTTTTACCCAAACCTTTGAAAGCAAGGTCAGATCCGAGAAGACAGACATGTTGATCACATCTATATAATAATAATATAATTTCTGCATAACAGTTTGTAGGATAGCTAAAATGCCACAAGGCTTATTGTAGTGTAATTTTCCTTGGAGTAAGGTACAGTACCTTTAAAAGGCTCTAATGGTAAAAAATAAAGCAAATTCCAGTCCAATCGGTCAAATAGTTCAAGAGTTACGGCTCAATTCTTGCCTGCATGAGCATATATAATCTCTATTTGAGATTTCATTAGGCAGGATAACATAATCAAACCACCAACACCAACAAGAAAGTCTTAGGTTAGAGCCGCCCATATTTCACCATTTTTTTTTATTATACAGCAATGACATTGGCTACAAAGACTGAAGGATTGAACTGAGGCGGCTGAGAGTGATTACTGAAAGGCGAATATTCTATGTTTGTCAAAATTTCTAAGAATCCTTGACAAGATGAAAATAATTGTTGATCAAAATAAAGTACAGTTAAATTTATATAAAATTATGAGACACTTTATTAAACAAAAGCTAAGTCCAACATATGAAGAGATGAATAAAAATCATACGTTGCTTTTATGTTGACCGAGATATTTCTAAGCAGACAAAATTAAAACAGTAGTTGTCCATAGCAATGCAAAGATCAGGCTATTTTCTTCCTTATAAACTAGTGATTCTTACCACTATATCCTCTTTGTACTCGGCTTGTTCTTCAAAATCTTCATCACTGGTACCAATAACAAACTTTGCAGGAAGGGTTGTGTTGTCGTCATTGAGTCCTGCCGTGTCTGTGTCATCACGGCCTGTTGTTTCCATCATGAGTCACACTCGGGCTAAACACCTGTACAAATAAAAACATAACATAAATATAAGCTACCGGTAGCATATATTTTGTTATACATATACTGTACGTAGCTGCTAGCCACGCCCACCTTTCTCCAAACGGGAGCAAATATAATAACTTGTCAGTAAATAAAACGCGATTAAAATTATTTTCACCTAATTATAATAGATCACATCATCAAATGTTCCACGTAAGTAGTGATGTGTGATACATTAACCAAAAAGAAATGCTGTCTCAACTTTGTTTCTAACTTCATAAATGCCAAGTGTCCAAGTGTAACTGACTTCCCCTGGCTACATGAACAATGTGGAGTCATGGATAGGATAGTAAGAATAGTCAAAATCCTCCCATACTCCCTGCAGGATGTCCATTGTCAATGACTCTATGACAGAAACAAACAACTATGCAACTTTTGACCTCAACCAAATGTGGGCAATGGTAACACATGCCCACTGCAAAGTATCGCTTTCTCCCTCAAAGAAAATCTCCAAGTCTGGGACCCACTACAACCAATCCAACGGGTAGGGAGTACTGTACATCACTGAATCACCATG
>JAWQEG010005788.1:22500-25000 GCA_033782935.1 Petrolisthes cinctipes | reverse complement strand
AAGCTGACCACGCAGTCTCCGGGTTTCCAAAGAGAACAGGTCGAGTTCTACCAACCGATCTTTATAGCTCTTGTGTCTAAGAGAGGGTATAAGTTTGGTTGCCCTGGCTTGCACTCGTTCCAATCTCGCGATATCCTTTCGGTAAGAAGGACTCCAAAACTGGACTCCATACTCCAGGTGTGGTCGGACAAGGAATTGTACAGACAAAGTACTATCTCCTTGTTCCGGTATCCAAACTGTCGCTTTATGTACCCTAACATCCTTTGGGCTTTCTTCTCAGCCTCAATACACTGCTTTGAGAACTTGAGGTCGCTGGTGATAGTTACACCCAAGTCTTTCTCAGTATCAGTGCTTACGAGAGCATTGCCCTTAAGGTTATACTCTGTTCGGGGGGTTTCTGTGGGCCTATATGCATAACTTTGCATTTGTTCACGTTAAATGGCATTTGCCACGTGTCAGACCACTCCCCAATCTTCCTAAGATCTTCTTGTAAGCGGGTAGTATTTCCTTCTTTCGCGACATTCATACCAAGCTTAGTATCATCGGCGAATTTGGAAATCTTGGCAACCATGTCACCATCCACGTCATTAACATAGATGATAAACAGTAGTGGTCCCAGAACAGAACCTTGGGAACACCGCTAGTAACGGGCACCCACTCTGAAGCCTGTCCATTCACTACCACCCGCTGCCGTCTGTCACTTAGCCAGTTCTCTATCCAATTTGCCACATTTCCGTCTATGCCCAGTGCACGCACTTTCCGAAGGAGGCGGCGGTGGGGTACCTTATCAAAGGCTTTCTGAAAGTCTAAGTAGACAACATCGACCGCTTTATCCCGATCATGCTCACTGAAAACAAAATGGAAGAATTCCACCAGATTTGTGAGGCATAACCGGTGCTGCCGGAACCATGCTGGGAACCCCTCAGTAGCAAATTTGATTCTAAGTGTGCTGTTATTTTGTCCACCATGATGCTCTCCATGAGTTTACAGACTATCGAGGTTAAACTGATGGGTCTGTAGTTTGACGGTTGGCTAGCATCTCCCTTCTTGAAGATAGGAGTCACCTCTGCCTCATGCCAGTCTCTAGGAACGCATCCAGTCTGGATTATCCTGTTGAAGACCATGCACAGGTGCCGTGATACTTCACCATGCACTTCTTTCAACACTCTAGGTAAGAACCCATCCGGGACCGGGGGACTTGTTTGCTTTTAATTCAATTATTTTTCTCTCGATTTCTTCTTGGGTGAAGACCATTGACTCCAACTTCTCACTGAAGGAGTCCAAAGGTTCGGGAATGGGACCACTCTCCTCAGAGAACACTGAAGAGAAGTACTCATTTAAGAGGTTAGCATTTTCTGCATCAGAGTGCATCAATGCTCCATCCTCATTCACCAAGGGACCAATCCTGCGTCGGATTGGTTTACGGCCATTCACATAACTGAAAAACTCCTTGGGGTTCTCTTTGCAGAGTCTAGCCACACGGACCTCCTCAGCACGCTTAGCCGCCCTTATTTTGGACTTCACGTTTCGATTCAGTCTTCTATGACCGTCAAAGTCCCCAGATGCCTTCGCTCGACGATACGCAGTTCTCCTCTCCCTTAGTAGGTTACGGATTTCCCGATTAACCACTTAGGTTGAATGAACTTCTGACCTGTTCCCTTCAGAGGAATAAAGCGCGACTGAAGTTCCATGAAGGAAGACAAGAATGACCTCCACAGATCATCAGCACTCTCTCCCTCCTCTAGTTCCATTTCAGCAACGCTTTCACGAAGACCTGCAAAGTTCGCTCTCCCCATGTCTATTTTCTATGCACCGGGGTCACGGACTCCATATTAGGGACCTTAACTGAAAATCTTATAAGCTTGTGGTCGCTTCCACCTATTTCTTCGTTTACAGAGAGGTCTTGAATGATGTCATCCTCGGAGGTGAGGACCAAGTCGAGTATGTTAGCACCTCTTGTTGGCTCCCTTACCCATTGAGTGAGGAATTCATCATTTACAAACTCCAAGAGTGGTGTGTTCTCGGCAGAGGGCTCTCTGGTTTCCCAGTCAACATGTGTGTTGAAGTCCCCCATAAGGATGCACACCCTGCCGTCCACTAGTTCACCCAGCAACTGGTATAGGTCCCTGTCCATCTCATTGAGTTGTCCAGGGGGTCTATAAAGCAGCAGGGTTCTGTATTTTGCAGTGCCTTTTTCTAGGTCAACTCCAAGGAGCTCGTGGTTCGATGTGATGTTGCAGGTCATCGATTTGATGGAGTTCTTTACATACAACAGCACACCACCACCCCCTCTGTCCTCTCTATCTTTGTGGAAGAGTTGGTAGCCTGGAATCACGAATTCCCCTTCAAGATCTCTGTCTGAGGTTCTCAACATGACTCCGTTATGGCCACCATCTCGGGTTCCTCTGTCGCAACGAGGGCCCGCAGTTCCAAAAACTTGTTTCGGATGGACCTGGCGTTGAACAATAGAACCTTCAGGGAACCCCCAACTGCAGGGCTC
>JAWQEG010005788.1:0-7500 GCA_033782935.1 Petrolisthes cinctipes | reverse complement strand
GTATATATATATGTGTGTGTGTCTCTCTCTCACTCTATCTCTATTTAATCTCACTCTATCTCTTTAAATAAAATGTTAGAAAGAGAAAGACAGTGTATGTATGTCTCTCTCTCTCACTTTATCTCTCTCTCCCAATTATTTAGTAAGATATTGGCCTCTGGAGATAATTATAACAAATGTATTGGGAAACTGTTTACATCTACGTATTCTAAATTAAAGATTGACTAAATTTTGGTTTGGACATGTGGAGAGAATGCAAGGTGAGGAGTTTGTAAAGAAGGTGTATGGAAGTGAAGTTGTGGCACCTGGTGTGAGAGGCAGACCTCCGGTTAGATGGCAGAACAGTGTGGAAGAGTATGTAAAGGAGAGTAATGTGAGGGACAGAGTAGGGCTTGAACAAGTAAGGAGGGAGTGTTGGAACAGTGTGGAAGAGTATGTAAAGGAGAGTAATGTGAGGGACAGAGTAGGGCTTGAACAAGTAAGGAGGGAGTGTTGGAACAGAGTGGAAGAGTATGTAAAGGAGAGTAATGTGAGGGGCAGAGTAGGGCTTGAACAAGTAAGGAGGGAGTGTTGGAACAGTGTGGAAGAGTATGTAAAGGAGAGTAATGTGAGGGACAGAGTAGGGCTTGAACAAGTAAGGAGGGAGTGTTGGAACAGAGTGGAAGAGTATGTAAAGGAGAGTAATGTGAGGGGCAGAGTAGGGCTTGAACAAGTAAGGAGGGAGTGTTGGAACAGTGTGGAAGAGTATGTAAAGGAGAGTAATGTGAGGGACAGAGTAGGGCTTGAACAAGTAAGGAGGGAGTGTTGGAACAGAGTGGAAGAGTATGTAAAGGAGAGTAATGTGAGGGACAGAGTAGGGCTTGAACAAGTAAGGAGGGAGTGTTGGAACAGTGTGGAAGAGTATGTAAAGGAGAGTAATGTGAGGGACAGAGTAGGGCTTGAACAAGTAAGGAGGGAGTGTTGGAACAGAGTGGAAGAGTATGTAAAGGAGAGTAATGTGAGGGACAGAGTAGGGCTTGAACAAGTAAGGAGGGAGTGTTGGAACAGTGTGGAAGAGTATGTAAAGGAGAGTAATGTGAGGGACAGAGTAGGGCTTGAACAAGTAAGGAGGGAGTGTTGGAACAGTGTGGAAGAGTATGTAAAGGAGAGTAATGTGAGGGACAGAGTAGGGCTTGAACAAGTAAGGAGGGAGTGTTGGAACAGTGTGGAAGAGTATGTAAAGGAGAGTAATGTGAGGGACAGAGTAGGGCTTGAACAAGTAAGGAGGGAGTGTTGGAACAGGGAGAACTGGAGACACTTCTGCCGTGGCCACCCCCTTGGGGGGAGTTCCCGGAGGGAACAAGGCGTCGGAGCTATAGATAGATAGATAGTTTACATCTATTCTAAATTAAAGATTGACTTAATTTCCTAATGAAAACACAATATTAAATGAAAAAGAAGCAGGTTTTAGGCAAGGATACAGAGTACAATGTGATTCCCTTATATTTTCTTACTTAAATCAATCAATAATTGACTTGTTTTGCTGCAAGAAAAGAAAATTGTTTTATTTATTTGTGGACTATCAAAATGCCATTGTGGTAAATAATATCAACAACTTTACTCTTTGATTTTTTATGTAAATGATATTAGAGGAATAACTATTACAAAATAACTGTAGTTTTCTAAGTTTTAACGATGACACACACACACACACACACACTCTCTCTCTCTCTCTCTCTGTGTGTGTGTGTGTGTGTCTCTCTCTCTGTATGTGTGTGTGTGCCCATCTCTCTGTATGTGTGTGTGTCTCTCTCTCTCTGTATATGTGTGTCTGCGTCTCTCTCTCTCTCTCTCTCTCTCTCTCTCTCTCTCTCTCTCTCTCTCTCTCTCTCTCTCTGAGGTCTGGCAACACTGCTGTGTTTGTAAACAACGTATGAATGAGCTCTACAATTCTTCAAGATTTCTGAGAGCTCCAGCGATGCTTCACCTTTCACTGCTTGATATAAGTTGAAGTAAGACACAGTGATCATTATAGTGCCATCAGTGGGTATATAGTGTTTTGGACTTAGTCTGCAGTTAAGGTTAAAACTCAGACTCGCTGGCCAGGGCTATATGGTCGGCGTCGGCTCAGTCTGCGCATGCGCAGTGCGTGTGTGACGTCACTACCCTGGCGTGGAGAGGCAGTGTTGTCAACTCCAAAATGGAATATTCAGGACCAGCTGCTATCGCTGAGGTTGAGCATGACCTATCTGACGAGGAACAAGCTATGGAACACTGGCCACCACTCAAACCATCAGCTCGACATGAATTCCAGTCTGTTGCTGCCTTCACCTCCATGAAACGCCCAAAGGATTATGAGTCGGACACCAGCAGCGAACCACAGTCTCCTGCAGCTAAACTCACCAAGTGTAGTGAACTCCCCACTCGACAAAAGATTGATATCACTCTACCACACAATTTTCCTCTGCCTGTACCCTCTGTATCTCCATCTGCTGCCCCAGCCTTTGCACCCCGTGATGACTATATCAAGCTGGCTTTTAGGGAGAATCTAACTAGTGACATAAAACTTCGTTGGCTGACTGAAGTAAACAAAGCATTCACAATGGACCGGGAACTGGCAGAGGTTAAGATGTCTGCTGTCACATCGAGGTTTGTTTACATTTCAAGAAACCGTAAGGACATAATTAACAGGGTGATGGGTGGTGAGTTTCTGTCTGTGTACCTTGATATTCAGGACTCAACCGACAGACCCCGCAAGTTCCCTACATATCTTGTGACCCGCTACCCTGTAAATGCCGACCCTTCCCTTGCAAAGGAACTCCCTGGTGTATACGCTGCACGTAGATTTCTTCAAAACGGAACCCCAATCAGCCGCATCGTAATCACATGGAGTCAACTCGAACCACCACCTTCTGTACAGTTGAGCAAGTAGAAAGTGCAAGACAAATTTGGCTGTATATTTCAACATCTGGTAGTTGTTTGTAGTATAATCCCTCGTATACTTATGAATGAATAAGTGAAAATTCAAAGTTAATGTAAGGTGGAACGTGATTGGCTGAACTTTGAGTGGTAGTGAAGATGTGGCCATATACATTGAGGAACGTGATTGGCTGAACTTTGAGTGGTAGTGAAGATGTGGCCATATACATTCATATTTTTCTTGCACTTCCTACTTGCTCAACTGTACATGAATTCTCCTTCCTCCCTTGCCTCCCTCCCTGTGTGCTTGGTGTGCTGCTGCTCATTCCACACGTTCCTGCCCATACCGAACACCTGCCACTGATGCTTCCACCTCCACGTCTGAATCCTCACCTCCGCCAGACACCTCACAGTGGAAGTGTCCCCGATGTGGTGAGGTGGGGGTCAATGTTTGGCATGGTTGTGCCAGACGGTCACGCGCTGTCCCACATCAGCTAGTTGCACCTCCGCCACCACCACCACCACCACCACCACCACCACCGCAACAACAACTAACCTCCTCTTCATGTCCTACTGAATCAGCTGAAATCATAGCTCTTCGTAAGGCTGTCGCTGCCTTGGAATCACGCTGCACAGCACTGACGAAACGATTTGATACCATAGATGCTCGCTTTGACAGCCTGATCAGTCAGCAAGCCACCACCACAAGCAGACTCAACACTTTAGTTCAGCCACAACAAGTTGTCATCGCCTCCGTCGCATCCCTCACTGAGAGACTTGATGCTGTTGCTTCCCAGCTTGAGAGGGCTTGTGGCCTGGTGCCAGCCCAGCCTCCTACACCTGGCACATCATCTGGCAGTGCATCCTCTCTGACTACAACTTCATCTGTCTCTCGCAAACCCAAGGGCAAACTTCGCTAGCTCCATGCAACTTCACGTCATATCATGGAATGCCTTCGGAATCAGACACTATTCCAAACTCACCACGCTCAGAACATATGTTTATCACCACCACCCACAAGTTATATTTATTCAGTTCTAGGTGGTGCCCAGCCAGGTGATGAGACTCCATCACTCTCTGGTTATGTCTCATACATACATCATGTCAGGAATGGTCTCGTTACCTACATCCACTCTTCTGTACCTCATCAACTCCTTCGCTGCTCAGCAAATGATACCATGACATTCCAACTTTTTGAGATAAAAATAGGTGATGGTAGCATTCGATTATGTAACGTCTACTCTGCCCCTGGCTTAATTGACCTCCCAGCACTCCCTACACCTACAGATGGTGGAATGATCTTCATGGGGGATTTTAATGCTCGGCATCCGGCCCTTGGTGATGCCTCCCCAACTCCCAACCGTAGTGGCCTGCCTCTGCTCAACTACATCCGCCGTTATCATTCATTTGACTCGCTGGGACACAGGTGGGGCCACACACGCTCGAGGGGGCACTGTTGATCATATCCTTACGTCTGGACTTGTATAAATAAGGTGTCTACATCTAGTGGGACAGAAGAGAAGCTACGATACCAACATCACCACGAAGCTCCACTGTCTCATCTGGTGCGACACCCAATAATCTCGGGGCCTCGCAAGAGTCACGGGCTACTGACAGCCTACTGCCCCGAGGTTGAGGTATAGAAAAAAAAAAAAAAAAAAAAAAAAAAAACGTGTTTCATGTCACTCTGTTCCCTCTCTTTTCTCAGATCATGTTGCCCTGAGTCTAGAGTACTCCATACAGACCCATCCTATAAACCCTCATCATCGTACTCGCATCTCCATTCCTCCCAAGTACTTATGTCTCGTACATCTCCTATCTCCTACCAACCTTTGACACACATTGTCCTGAAAACCTATACCCATGACTTCTATACTCTTTATGTTACCAGACCTCACATTAAACATCAGCCTGTTGCCCATGCTTGGACGTAAGATCATCGAATCATCCAAGCAGAGAGGACTGCTTCGGATGCTGGCCGTACCTTTCAGAGGCAACCTACACCAACTCATCTGCATCAATATCAGCAGGCAAGGGATAATCTAGTTGCACTTCAGAAATGTGTCTACACCGAGTCGTGGCAGAAATTTACAGAGAACATTAACCATCAGACCAACATTGGGACTATGTGGCATCTTATTAAAAGGGCTGTCAAGAAAAAAACCACTTGTGCACTTCATCATAGTCCACATGAATATGCTCAGAACCTCATCACTACTTGGTCAGCTCAGTCACAGACTTGCAATCTCCCTGTGCACATTCAAGAGGCCCTCTCTTCCCAACGAAATGTTTGCAACCTTCGGCTGATTGCTGCATTGTTGGAATCAGACGAGGACGATGAGCTACTTACTGAGGATGAACTGCGGCGTGCCGTTTCTGGAAACCAAAACACTGCTCCCGGAGATGACGGCAATACTTATCAAGTGCTTAGACTCCTACAAAAGGTTCCTGAAAACCTTCTTCTACTCCTTTTTAATCTTTGCTACCACCATGGACATGTACCTGCTGCCTGGACATCAAGCACAATTGTTCCTATACCAAAGCCTGGAACTGATAAATTCAGGCCTATATCCCTCACTTCATGTTTTAGTAAAGTGTTTGAACGTACTCTACTAACCCGTCTAATGTACCGTCTACAAGAGAAGCTTTCCCCTCATCTGTATGGTTTCCTTCCACACCGAAGTACCCATCACTGTCTGGCTGAACTCTACTCCCGCCTGTCCCCCACGAGTATAGTTGCCTTCCTTGACCTGAAAAGTGCATTTGATGTAGCCAACAGGGAAATTATTCTTGATCAGCTCGTGGAATTTGGTGTTAGAGGAAACCTTTTGAAGTGGATAAGGGGCTATCTCTGTAACAGAACTTCACGTGTCCTTTTCAAGGGTGCATGTAGCTCCTTTGAAAAATTTGAACTCGGCACTCCTCAGGGGGGTGTATTAAGTCCATTTCTCTTCAATATCCTCATGCACCGTCTTCTCTCCCCCCTCCCTACCATTCCGGGAACCACTGTCACCTGTTATGCGGACAACATCTGTATCCACTCTACTTCTCCTCTGGACCTTCAACGTGTTCTTCAAGACTTCTACGTATCCTCTACCTCCTGTGGCCTTATTCTCTCTCCGGAAAAGAGCAGGATTTTCTCCGCCCGCAACCTCAGAGCCTTGCCAGCATTCATGATGGGTGGGGACGTTATACCTCACTGCACACAGTACACGTACCTTGGTGCACCAGTCAGGATCACCCCAGCCATACCTGCGCGACAACGAATTCACCCCTTTGTGAAGAGTCTCCTGGACCGACTGGAGCCTCGCTTTGCCCCCATCAAGTGGCTTGCAACCACGGCCACAGGTATATCTATCCCAGTGGCAAAAATCCTCTACACCCTCTTCCTTAGGTCAGTTGTTGACTACCTGTCTCCTGCCCTTATTCAACTACCCAGGAAAGCACTAGATCCTCTTGAAAAATTCCAGAATAGAGTTATGAGATTTATCCTGGGTTGTCCTCCCTCCACTCGAATAGTCAACATGCAGACCGAGCTCAACTTGCCTCCACTAGTAGAGAGGATCTATGCCAATGTGACATTTTTCTCTGTTAAATGTCTCTACTCTCCACAATACACCCCACACTTCTCTGCTGTCATCAGAACATCACTTGACCAAGACACACCCAATCCCCAACTTCGACCAGGAGGCCGTAATCTAGTCAAGGCAGTGTGTGACAACCTTCAGGACCTTGATATCAATGTGCCTGAGCAAGCAGCCGTCCAAGAACTGCCACCATGGCAGGTTCCCCTTCCTGCTGTCACTTTTACACCAACCTCTAAAGATGCCCATCCCCTTCTACAGAAGCAGTTAGTCCTGGAGACCATAGCCAATGTATCAGTGTCAGTTCCTGCCGGACACCATATCTATGTTGATGGTTCAGTGCAGGCAGATGGGAGTGCAGCGTGTGCCATGTTTTCCCCCACCATGGAGCCTCCTGTGGAGGGTGGTTGGCGTGGCCGCAGACTGCCAGACTCATCCACCTCCACCTTCTGTGAACTCCATGGCATTCTGGATGCAGTAACTCTACTTGTTCCAAAAAATATGAATGGGTTAATAATCAGTGACTCTAAATCTGCTCTTCAAGCACTCTCATCTTCGGGGCCCAGTTGTGGCCGTGTTGTGTGGGACATATTGTGTCAACTCACAGCTGCCCACAATGCCTCACTTGTCTTGTCCTTCGTATGGATGCCTTCCCACATTGGGCTTGCTGGGAATGACACGGTAGACAGTCTTGCCAAGGCCGCCTGCACGCTGGGCTTTGGGGGTGGGGACGTTCAGCCCTCCCTCCGCTGCCTTCAACACAGGATATATTCGGCAGCTCTTGCCAGTACAGTACAGCGTAGGGATGAAGAGAGGGGTAATAGTGTCTCTATACAACACCATGATAATTTTCTTCAGAACCGACATAAATACCGCCGACATGGGCTCATGGTGTGTAGATACAATGTTGTAAGTGCCAGGCTCAGGCTGGGATATCGGCCTGTGTGGCAGGTTGCAAATACACAGGATATACCACATTACACCTCATGTAAACTGTGCAACAGTCCTAATGCTAACA
>JAWQEG010005787.1:17500-27210 GCA_033782935.1 Petrolisthes cinctipes | reverse complement strand
TTCGTGCACTAAAGTTCTGCATCATATGACAATAAACAATTCAATAATAAGAGAGATATTGTGAAGATGGTATGTTAAAAATTTTGATCATACATAAAAGTCTATAAGTTGAACCAGAAAAATTATTTATAACCTCGAGAACAACTTATTTTCCTACATCCAAGCAAAACATGATCTTTGAAAGTTTGAAAGATACATTTTGATAACGAGTTATAGTCATTGAAGAGCAAACTACAGTTCACACGTGGCGTTTTGTTTTTTTTCATCTCGTCACTCACTAAGTAAAGCCATCAATGACGTCACAGGCGGGCTTCAGTTCAAATGGAAGAGTTGGATTTTAGTCGGATTGGTCAGTGATAGTCATCTGTGACGCCTCGCCTCCGCCAAATATTATTGCTCCGTCAGGCTTGCTAAACTGTACTGCAATATATTCCGTTTCAGTCACTGCTGTTTAATATTACACAGGTTGAATTTGTACTGCATTTTATTCCCTTTTACATATTGCTTTTAAAACTACGCAGGTGAAAATTGTAGTGCATTTTATACCGTTTTCATTAATTACCTTTTAATACTAGAGAGCTGATGTATAGGTGAAAGGACAGCATGATATCATAAAAAGTCCATCAATGCGGGCTAATGTTTGTAACAATATATTATAATGCTTGCAGTTATAATATTCAACTCTTTACCCAAACAATAATTACCTCCAAATACGACACAGTTTATACACTAGTTCAGCAAATTAGTAACTCGATCAACAGGGGCTATTGTATGTAAGAAGATAGTATTATGGTTGCAGATTAATATACATCTGTTTATTCATTACGTTGTAGAGGAAGCGAAGTGGAGTGATTAATGTAATTCTATCCCTGTTCCATGTCATGAACACAAATGGTAATGGAAACATAACTATAATTCTTTTATAATGGTAATAACTGTATGGCAAAATGTTGTATGTCATCTTTTCTTATAATACTGAATACCGAAATTGGTAGTAAGACTCGGAATTATTTTTCCAGAACAATTCACGGGGGAAAGCACAGCATCCGAGGAGATGATACAACATTATCTCATCGGATCCGTAGAAAAAGGTAAGAGAAGCACACATGCACCTCGGTCCACACTGAAGTATCCGCTGTGACGTCACTGAAGAGTTTACGTAATGTGAGTGACCGGCGTAAACACCTCTCCTGTCTACCGGATGATTGATCGAACATTTGTTGCTGAGAACTTGAAGAGATCGTTCTAATATAATTATTCACAGATTCACAGATGGTGAACTGAGGAGGAGGTGGGTGGTGAACTGAGGTGGAGGTGGTGGTGAACTGAGGTGGAGGTGGTGGTGAACTGAGGGAGAGAGGGCAGGGTGGTGGTGGTGAACTAAGGGAGAGAGAGGGAGGGCAGGTTGGTGGTGGTGAACTAAGGGAGAGAGGGAGAGAGGGCCTGGTGGTGGTGGTGAACTAAGGGAGAGAGAGGGAGGGCCTGGTGGTGGTGGAGGTGAACTGAGGGAGGGCCTGGAGGTGGTGGTGGTGAACTGCACTGCGCCGTTTCACTGCATGATGATGAGGCAGGTAATGTGTGCTGGGCTGCCTCGTCTGACTGCAGGGGATTCCAACCTCGCCCTCTGTACCCACACATGTGTAAACCTCTGCCTGCAGGCTTGCTTGCTTGCTGGCTGGCTGGCTTGCACACACACACACACACACACACACACACACACACACACACACACACACACACACACACACACACACACACACACACACACACACACACACACACACACACACACACACACACACACACAAACACACGCACGCACGCACGCACGCACGCACGCACGCACGCGCGCACACACACACACACACACACACACATACAGACACACACACTATTTGACCACGACTGATTACTCTCTTAATTAACCTTAGAACAACATATAACGACTTTGACATTCTCTCTCACTAACATCAGATGAATTTGTTTTGTCGTAGAGAGGAAGAACGAACGTCTAATAATGTAAAAAAAAAAAATATTATTTAACCCATACAGAAGGTTTCACAGCTCATTGATTTGAGGATGAAAGAAGACCATTCTAGGCCGGGAAGACCCTGTAGGACGAGGGGAAAGGGGAAAGGTGAAGAAGGAGAGGCGAGACATCAAGCACGAAGGAAATATGAAAAGTTTCAGAGGTAACTAAATTCTGTGTTAACTAGAATAACATACGTGTGTGTGTGTGTGTGTGTGTGTGTGTGTGTGTGTGTAGGGGGGAGGGGGGATATCCTGAGTCTCGGTAACGGGCTTCATGAAACTTATTTCCAGTGTCGCAACATTCAACAAAAACAAATATATACCCAAATGGATCAACGCCAGACGATTCATTATATCCTGTACTTGTGTCTCAGGAAACCCCCGTCATTCATAGAGTAAGTAATTATTTATACTCTTCCGACACACTTTCTCTAATAGCGACTGAACCTAAAAGCACGATACATCACATTCATTATAAAACAAGTACACATATCCGAAGTAAATGTCATGTAGTTTTCACCACAACTGTACGATTGAAACTGGAAGTACTATACACATCACACTATGATTAAACAAGTACACACATCCGAAAATAATCACACTTACCTGTCACCGCAACTGTACGATTGTGGATTCACGACATAATCACACACTCATTATGTTACAAGTAAACAACAATATACTTACACCTACTCTTCACCGCAACAGCTGTACAACATAATCACATACCGGTACTCATTACATTACAAAAACACAACAATGAAATTACACCTACTCATCACTGCAACTGTACAACATAATCACACATTATATTACAACTACACAACAACTACACCTACTCTTCACTGCAAATGTACAACACAATCACATAACGGTACTCATTACATTACAAATACACAACAATAACATTACACCTACACTTCGCTGTAACTTTACGACACAATCACACACTCATTACATTACAAGAACACAACAACAATATAATCAAAGGGTTAGGGTCGCTCTTGGCTACACAAACACACAGCTATCATCATAACGTGTTCCAATTATTCATCATTATTTATACAAACGCGGCCGGCATACCCTCCCTATATTATTAATCATTACACACAACAAGCAAGTGGATGGATTAATTTAACGTTGGATATCACGTGCACAACATAATTATGACTGACAGATGAGCAATAGATAAACATATGAAAATCAAACAAATCTACGCTGATTCATAAAATACATGATATATTCTGAAGGGTATTACATGCATTCACACACATGCATTCACTCATTCGTACATGTATGCATTAATACAGTATATACATACCTCAACACACATATACTTACATACATATAAGTATACGTGCATCCACTTATAAGGTAATATACATAGAAGAAATACAAACAGATACCCATATGCTCTAAAAGAAATACATACATTCGTACATACAAAATTACATACTTATATAAAATGGACATGAAAAATGAAAACATACATACATCGATCATTACATACAGAAATACACACATACATTGAAAAATACATACAAATAATACAGACATACATACATACCTCGATAAATACATATACACATACATACATCCATACATACACATACATAAATACACACATGAAACAACTCTAATACTGCAGCTGATAATTAAACTCATATCGTTAACTTTATCGCTGAGGGGACGGGGGCAGGGGTGAGGGTGGGACAAGGGGGTGGGAGAGGGGCAGGGGTTGGGGGGGAAGGGGGGGTGGAACGGGGAAGGGGACGGTGTGGGAGGGGCATGGAAGGGGGGGGGGGGGGGTTGGAGGGGGAAATATTGCCCAGCTTGTCAATTTAATGATGGGCAAAAAATATAGAACGTTTAATGCAGGATGGTAATTACCTTGTCTACTCAATATATTATATACGGTATGGAACTAATACTTTAATCTCTCTCTCTCTCTCTCTCTCTCTCTCTCTCTCTCTCAGACCCATGCAAACATTTTATTCCTTCAGACTCAGCTTTCCCCCATTCCCCCCCCCCCCTTTCCCTACTCTCCCGTCCCCCCTCCCATTTTTTTTTCTCTCAACCCCTACTCTCCTGCCCCCCCCACCCCCCAATTTTTACCCCTCCCCTGCTCTCAAACCCCCAACCTACAATTTTTTTTCTCATCCCCTACTCTCTCCCTCCCCAATTTTTTTTTTTTTCTCTCTCTCTCTCTCTCTCTCTCTCTCTCTCTCTCTCTCTCTCTCTCCTCTCTCTCTCCTCCTCTCTCTCTCTCTCTCGTCCCCCTCCCAATTTTTTTTTTCGCCTCCCTGCTCTCCCGCCCCCTTCGAGTTCCATTTTTTTTTTCTTCCCTGCTCTCAAGCCCCTCACGAATTTTTTTTCCCCTTTATCAACTCTACTCTCCGACTTGTTTCCCATTCCCCCCAACTTTTTTCTTCATCCCCACCGCACTTTCCTCGACTTTTTTCCTCTCCCCGCCATCTCTTTCCCCCGACTTTTTTCCTCCCCACCGCACTTTCCCCTACTTTTTCCCCATCACTGCACTTTCCCCGACTTTTTTCCCCATCACTGCACTCCCCCCCACCGACTTCCTCCCTTCCCATGCACCAGGTATATATTATTTTTTTTTTTTGTATATTTTTTCCCTCCCCACTACAAATTTTTTTCCCCTACTCCCCTCCGGTATTTCCCCCTCTTCTCGCTCAAGCCCCCCCCCCCCCCCCACTACTCCTCCGATAAGTTTTCTTTACCCACTCTCATTCCCCTCTTCTCGCTCAACCTCCCCACCCGCCTACGATATTTTTCTTTACCCCCCCCCCCCCCACCCCACACCTACTCCTTCCTTCCCTGGCCCTTCCCCTCCTAACATCATTTATTTTTCCAGTCAGCGTAAATTTGAAGAGATGAAGAACGTGTAATACTGTGTTTTTTTATGTATATGATAAACACTAATTCCACAGAGTCACTTCTTTTTTCACCAGCCGACATACGTACACTCGTGATACATAACTTTCTGACCAGGGAGTATTAGACCCACCCAGTCGTGGCCTAGTCGTGGCCAGACACAAGCCATACTTTTAATTACACATTTTATGATATATACATGGAAATGCATACAAGTTGCCGTATATCTTGACCACTAAAAATAATCACTAACATATTTTTTTTTTATATGATATTCAGGTATGGACGGTAGGAGACATGGAGCTCGTAGACTTCCTGGTCAGAAATTATATATCACGAGTGTACATACGCAGTCCAAAATTTGTATCCATCTTGTTGAAGTTTCGAATAATTTGACATACCGTACTATAGTGAACCAATTACAATGCTTATCCTGTTATTTTATATTTGCTTGAGTTCGCTTAATGTTCGATCAAGCTATTCGAAACAAGCCTAGATACATATTTTAGAGTGTATAGTCGCGGCACATAGTCCTTGACCAGACTTCACCTTACACCCTGGTCAAGGACTATGTGCCAAGACTGTACATTTGAAGAAACGAATTATGTATCTATATAATCTAGTGGACTGAAAATGAACAAAGGAGAACATAACATGAAATAAGGATGCATTTATTTTTTTCTGAATGGCCTCAACGTATCGGTATGTTATCAAATTTTATGGACATGGTTTTTCTTAATTAATTCATATACTGTAAACGAACACAAAAGTACAAGCAAGAGCCAATTTTTTTTTTTTTTTTATTATTATTATTTTATGGAGATTAATAGAAAGTTCCATCCTTCTCTTCTTCCTGCCAGCAAATAATTTAAAGCAACGAATATATTAAATTATTATGTTCATGTTACCGTTTAATTTATGGCCAGTAAGCGTAATAATTTGTAGATATACGAATATTGACATCTATATTTTTTAAGGACATCTATGAAACACACATAATCTTTTACGAACATTTATCAAGCCTACATTAATTTTATATCAAGCACACACTCATAGCTTTACAGATATTTATCAAACACACACTCTCTTTTACACACACACACACACACACACACACACACACACACACACACACACACACTCTTTTCAGCGGACATTTACCTAGCACAAATCCGTTTTTCTTTATATTTTACTCGGTCAGCCACTGTACCACGGATTTACGCGGCCGACTGTGCGCCAGAGTGTGCGAGGGAGCGAACACGATACGGATGGAATATTATTTACCGAAAGTTTCACGGCGGACTGAACTCGGGTCCATGAAAGGAGAGAGTGGACCATAAAATCAGCAACATTTACACTCTTATGTGTGTGAGCAGGAGGCGTGTATTCATGATAAGTAAGAGTGTGTTGTGTATCTGTCATATATGCATAATTAAGTTATATACTGTACATCTTCTATACAAACATGTATATTCATTTACACACCCTACGTTGCGAGCAGTCAATTATTTTAATATTTTGAGTGTTTACATTTCTAGTACGTTTGTTTTTACCAAGAGGAAATATATATTTTCCTTCCATGTCCACTCTTTATTAATTGTAAGTGTTTTTGGTAGATTCCAGTGTTTGTAAATTTAGATTAATAATGAACTAGATAAATTTTAGTGCATTTTGCCTCGGAGTGCATTAACGCTCAACAGTATAACCCTTGAAAAACTTCACCAAGG
Organism: Petrolisthes cinctipes; assembly: GCA_033782935.1. Taxonomy (NCBI): domain Eukaryota; kingdom Metazoa; phylum Arthropoda; class Malacostraca; order Decapoda; family Porcellanidae; genus Petrolisthes; species Petrolisthes cinctipes. The sequence goes on along the minus strand of JAWQEG010005787.1, from coordinate 20,554 downwards.
GTGACATTTAAAACATTTTTCTCTTGAAGTTCACTTTTTTTTTTTTTTTTTCTTTTCTTTTTTGAGGAAAGCACTCCCAATGTCAACCAAAAGTTAAATATTTTTTATACCTCAACCACAAAAAAATACAGTTTTTGGTAATATAGTCCTTGCTTTAAAACTACACATTATTTTAAATTGCTATTAGTAATCTGAGTCCTTTATGTTTTTATAATATACTTGTATATTAGGTTTGTCTATGTCCCCACCTAAAACCGAATGTTATATATATATATATATAACAAATACCAAATGAAACAAAAGGCCTAATAAAAAACCTAATGAAAGACATGATAAAAATAAAAAGCTTCCGTCGTCTAAGGGTTAAAACAAAAAATACATAATAAAACCCGACCTTTGAAGCCATAAAAAACAAAGACACGAACCAGTCTATAAAAAGTAAGGAAGGAGTATACGGTGTGTGGGTGTGTGTGTGTGTGTGTGTGTGTGTGTGTGTGTGTGTGTGTGTGGTGTGTGTGTGTGTGTGTGTGTGTGTGTGTGTGTGTGTGTGTGTGTGTGTGATAACGTCTACCTGGATATCTTTGAGTGGAGTGTTACGATTTACTTAGGTATATATTTTGCTAGCTATGTATGTTTAGTGTGTCTGTATGTATATGGTCTATGAGTTCGGGTTGAAACATTTGTCAGTTGTCTGTGTGTGTAATTTTTTTTTTTTTGGGGGGGGGAGTTGTTTCTGTTTGCTCGCATAAGAAGTGAGATGAGTTGAGACGAGATAAGATGAGAAGAGATGAGGCGAGATGAGGTGAGGCGAGATGAGATTATTAAGGATCTTCTGTGGTCAAGCAACAAATGACGACTAATCATAAATTCCAACTACCACCAGACGATTATTCTTGTCGGGAGGAAGCATGATTTTGTGATTATCCAAAGGTATAATAAAATTCATCTTATACATAGAGAACAAACAGTACACGATTTATTTAATTAGCTGTACTAACACCAGATATGACACTGTTCTCCCAACTCTTTCTTTTATATCCTTCTCCCCTTATATCTCCTCTACTTTTCCTCCCTCTCCTTGCTCTCTCCTCCCTTTCTCCCTATCCTTGCTCTCTCCTCCCCCTCCCCCTTCCACATTATTTCTTTCCTCTCTTCCTGCCTTTTCTCTCTTCCCTTTCTCCCTGTCCTTTCTCTCCTCTTTCCCTCTCCGTGCTATCTCCTCTCTCCCTCTCCGTGCTCTTTCCTCTCTCCCTCTCCGTGCTCTCTCCTGCTTCTCTCCCTGCCCTTTCTCTCCCTCTCCTCTGTGACGCAGGAGGGGAGGAAGTGAGCGGAAACCCTGTGTGGAATATATGGACACGGAGGAGACACGGTGACCTTTTGAAACACACACACACACACACACAAATGGAAATGGAATACACGTTAGTGATAGACTCTGACCCCTAAAAAAAACATATATATATACGATAAAGAAAACAATATATACGGTCGCAGTGCAGACTCCTACAGGGGAAATAAAAGTTATAGCGACAATGCAGTATATGAGAACGACAAACGTGGTTAACCCTCTTACAAAAATACACAAAATAACACATCGATTGTACTGTATGGTTAAGATATGGAGAAGACAACCTAATAAGTATAAACCCAGACGGACTGCAGTATATGGCAGGGTAAAGAGACTTGGAGATTTCTTTAAAAGACAAATAAAACGAACGGAGTACATAATCGCGGTAGAGATTTCGAAACCCCTTAAAAATACAGTAATATGATATAAACAGGAAAAGCGGCAATCCAGTAACATAGAAGAAAAAGTTACGTATATAGAGGGGTAGAAAAAAACAGAAATATTATATTTAAAAAAAAAGGAAATCGTAAAAGTAATCTATAATGACTTGCCAAAAGTATTACGTGACGGTCTGACCTCGTCTTCCCTGGTCTGACCTAGCCTATCCTGCTCTGGTTTGTACTAGCAATGACATCTTGACCTACCTTGACCTATCCTAGCATTACGTGACAACTTGACCTACCCTGACCTATCCTAACATTCGGTGACGACCTTACCTAGCATTTATACCCTACCAAGACTTACCCCCAACAGTGACAATCTGACCTACCCTGACCTGTCCTAACATTACGTGATAACCCGACAAAACCTGACCTATCCTGACCTCTCTTAACATTATGTGATTATGCGACCTAACCTCACCTGTCGTAACATCATGACAACTTGAAATATTAGGTGCTGATCAAACCTTACCTGACCATAAAGTTGAGCATCTCCCCTAACCTCACCTAATATTATGAGATGATCGTCATCAATTCACAACATAGAAGATGCCAGACCATATTCCAAGATGCTGTGAGTGACGGTGTAGCTGCTCTCTCCTGATAGTGACGTGTATAAATAAGGTGTCGACATCTAGTGGGGTAGAAGAGAAGCTACGGTACCAACATCACCACGAAGCTTCACTGTCTCATCTAGTGCGACACCCAACAATCTCGGGGCCTCGCAAGAGTCACGGGCTACTGACAGCCTACAGTCCCGAGGTTGAGGTATAGAAAAAAAAAAAAAAAAAAAAAAAAAAAAAAAAAACCTGACCTGACCTAATGATGAATATCCCACGTGACATAACCTAAACTTATATGATGTAACCCACCTAATGTTAAATAATTCCCCAAACCTAACCTAAACTAAAATTAACAGAGCTTCAATTTAACATACCCACAATCTCGTAAAAAATAAGACATAAATCCTTATACTACTCACTAGAAATTCTCCCAATATGACTTTTTTCGTATTTTTTAGACCAGAAGGGATCGATAGAAGGTTCAGGTGTAGTTGGCCAAGCATGAAACTGATATACCTCGATTTAACCGTGTGAGGTAAATGGAAACGGAATTCGTAAATCTATTTTCTCATTTTTATTCTAACATTTTTCCTCATATTACTTACTATCCAGATATATTTTTTTGACCAATACATTTCTATTTTTTTCTTACATTCCTCTTCTTAGTATTTTATCAACATTTTCCTCTTTATTGTGTCAACAT
>JAWQEG010005787.1:0-12500 GCA_033782935.1 Petrolisthes cinctipes | reverse complement strand
GAGAGGAAGGATCAAAGGATGGAATGAAGAGGGGCAACGGAAGAGAGGAGGATGAAGAACGTAATAGATGAAATAAAGAGATAATGAAAAACGAAATAGGAGGAGGAGGAAGAAGAAGAGAAGAAGGAGGAGGAGGAAGAAGAAGAGAAGGAAGAGGAGGAGGAATAAGAGAAAGAAGGAGGAGGAGGAGAGGAGACAAGTGAGGAAAATAAAGGAAAAGGGGGAGGAAACAATTAAAGGAAGTGAGAAAATTAAGATAGATAAATGGATAGGCAAGATGGATGACGGAAAGGAAGAAAGGAAAGAAGGAAGTAAGTAGCAAGAGCAAAAGATGGAATGAGGACAGGGAACAGGAGGAAGACAGGATAGAAGTAACGAGGGAGAACCAAGAGGAAAATATTAGAGGGCTGAAAAAAAGGAGGAAAGACGATAAGAGGAAAAAAGAAAGAGAAAATGGTGGATAAAATAAGGAAGCGAGGAAGGGAAGAGAACAGAAGACTTGAGAATATTTAAAAGAAAGAAGAATGAGGACAGGATATAAGATAGGTAGAGAAATGACGAAGGACGAATGAGTAGGAATGAAAATAGGAATAGAGGAAGGAAAGAGAAGACGAGAAGAAGAGGGGGAAGGAAGTGGAAGGAATGCATGATGAAAGAAATGATAGAAATTGGGGGAAGAGGAGAAAAACAGGAGATAGGAAGGAGAAAAGATTGTAGGAAAGAAGGTGAATGGAAGATGAGGAGGAGAAGGAAGGAAGGCATAAAAAAGAATGGGGGGACATTGGTGACACAAGAGAAAGAAAGAAGAGAAGGAAAAAGAGAGGAGATAGGGAGGAAAAAGCAAGAACACTGTGAGGAGATAGAAGGAAGGGGAGGAGAAAGGTAGGAGGAAAAAAGGATAATGGAGAAGATGATAAGTAAAAAATAAGAAACTAGAGATGGGAAGGAGGAGAAAAAAAAGGAGGCAAAAAATAAGGGATGGAAGGAGGGAGAGGAGAGAAAAAATGGAGATAAGGAGGGAAAAAAAAAAGAGATAATGAAGAGAAAGAAAGGAGGCAAGAAAGAAAGGACGGAAGGGGGAGGGGAGAAAGGAAAAAGAAAGAAAAGGTAAGGAGGAAAAAGAAAGAAAAAGTAAGGAGGAAAAAGAATCGATGCAAGAAGGAAGAAAGAAAGAAAGGACGGAAGGGGGAGGGGAGAAAGGAAAAAGAAAGAAAAGGTAAGGAGAAAAAAGAAAGAAAAGGTAAGGAGGAAAAAGAAAGAAAAGGTAAGGAGGAAAAAGAATCGATGCAAGAAGGAAGAAAGAAAGAAAGGAAGGGCTGATAAGAAGCTAATTATCATAAAGTGACCACCACCAAACTACTGTGTACCTTCACTGAACACGTGATTAGATACACTCAAGTTAGGCTAAAGGCGAAATTAAAGTGTGGGTAAATCTGGAGCAACTGATTCCTCCAGGCAAACTATTCCAAGTAACAGGACACCATTAGTTGTTTTGTTTATCTTGTCCTGTTTCCTGGCATACTGTGGAGGAATCGATGCGCTCCAAAGTACCAAAAGTGTATTAACCCCCCTTAAGGACCCAGTGATCGTGTATAAAAAATGGAGGCTTCAGATTCCACCTAACCATGCAACGAAACAAGCTCCTTCCTTATAGGTGGTGTTTCGTGGCACTATTTGAAGGACTCATTTACCTTCAATTTTCTGACTACAACACAAAGTCCCTCAAGCAAATTACCTATAAACTCGGCTCTGATTAGCGGGGCATGGAGGGGGATTTTCTTGAGGTGCACTGGAGACTACCGCTTCCTCCAAACTACGGTACGAAACGATGCGCCCTTAGTGTCGAGGGGTGTTTCGTGGTGCGGTCTGGAGGAATCGATGGCCTCCAATTCCTCGACAGCATTATAATTTACCCCCCGTTAAAGTTGGCAGGGAAGGATTAAACTCGGGAAGATCCGAGATGAATTTAGCGGATCTGAAGGACTGACGGAGAATAATCACATTACAACATTTTCCTTCGTCCTTCGTCTATGGACTCGCTTTCTTCAGTTTAAATCCTCTGGCAAAAGGCTGGAGGACCGAGGAAGCCCAAATCTGACCAGAGGACGGAGGAAAGGTTCATTGCTACTTTCATCCCTACCATAATACTCAATCACTTAAAGGTAGATTCTTTCGTTGGTGAATTGGAAGGTCTCTGATTCCTCCAAACTTTACCACGAAACAATTTCCCTATTAGTATCATTGAGGGCGTCTGTTTTCTGGCATAGTTAGGAGGAATCAGTAGTCTTCCAATTCACCAACAAAAGAATTTCCCCTTAACGTGAGGAGGGCATTAATTGTGGAAAAGTAGGAGTTTTATTGATTTCTACAAACTATGCCAGGTAACAAGACTGGTTCCTCAATATACGAGTGGTGGATGTTTTGTAGCGTACTTTGGAGGATTCAGCAGCCCTCCAATTCACCCAGAACACATGACACCCATATAATCGTTCCAAATTGAGGTCTTCTTGTTTTCAGTCAGATTCGAGGACTACCAACTCCTACAAAGTTTGGCTGTTTCCTAATATATTTTAAAGGAATCAGAACTTTCTAATTCGCCCCTTTAATTAACCCTTGGAGGACTGCTACCGACTTTTGTATTCTTTATTACTAAAACCAGACGATTATTCTTGACGGAGGGAAACGCTAATGACGCCCAAAAACTAAAAAAAAAACATATATATATATAAACACAACTGCATATAGCGTAAAAAAAACATATCATTCTCGTTTATGTACAGCTGCCGTCACAAGTTTCAATTCATAAGAAGGACTCAGGCAGATACTTTAACCCTTGTGTTTATGTACTATTATTATGGCAGTTTTGTTTTGATAAGTGACAACCTGATAACAAACAACCAATTATTAAAAATTGCTATGAAAATACGTCAGAGAAAAAAATCCCATCCCCAACCCACAACTGAGGGGAAGCAGCAGTCACATGTTTATCCCAGTCACTCCCCTCTGTGTATCGAAACTTTTGGTGGGGTCTGTAAAAGGAAAGATAAATAGTCCTTCTGTCCGAGAGAGAGAGAGAGAAAAAAATTAATAAATAAGACGTCAAGGAGAATGAATTTAGGAGTGGGAGGAGTGAGGTACAGATGGATAAAAGAGAAGCATTAGAGAAGATAAACACAGGAGTAAAAATAGAATGAACGAATGAAAGGAAATGGGTAAAGGGTAGAAAAAAAAAAAGCTTAAAAAAGGGAATAAACCGAGATAAGTGGGCAATGAGTGGCAGAAGAAGAGGAGGAGGAGATGTAAAAATTATATGAAAGAAGTGAAGTGGGCAATGAGTGGAAAGGGAAGAGGAGGCGTAAATATGGAATAAAAGAAGAGAAGTGGGCAAAGAGTGATAAAAGAGGAGGAAGAGGCATAGAAAATGAATAAAAGAACAGAAATGGGCAATGAGTGGAGGAGAAGAAGAAGGGGGCGTAAAAATGGAATAAATGAAGAGAAGTAGGCAAAGAGTAGAAAAGGAGGAGGAGGAGGAGGCGTAAAAATGGAATGAAAAAAGAGTAGTAGAGGAGGAGAAGGGGGCGTAAAAATGGATTAAAGAAGAGATGTAGGCAAAGAGTAGAAAAGGAGGAGGAGGAGGAGGAGGAGGAGGAGGAGGAGGAGGAGGAGGAGGAGGAGGAGGAGGAGGAGGAGGAGGAGGAGGAGGAGGCGTAAAAATGGAATAAGATATAGAGAAAGTGGGAGTAGAGGGGGAAAGAAGGCCCCTCATACAAACGACTTACTATACTCGACACTTTACAGACAAAACAACAAACTGAGGTCAAATGAGTCTCGATTTACTGCACATGTTTTTCACGAACCATAAACTTTAAGGGGACAGTATATTTTAGGTACATTAGAGCGCCTTGATTCCTCCAAAGTATGCCAGGGTACAGGACCAGACGATAAAAATAATAATGGTGTCCTGTTGCTTGGAATAATACAAAATTTCATGAATCAGTTGTTAAAAGAAAAATTCACCAACACTTTTATACCCCCTCATGGATACGACATTTGACTCTTGCCATCACCAATCTGAGGAAATCACAACGAACCCGACGAACTAGGAATACCGTCGGGTCTCTATCTACACGCTGCGTCGACCTGTGTGTGTGTGTGTGTGTGTGTGTGTGTGTGTGTGTGTGTGTGTGTGTGTGTGTGTGTGTGCTTTTGTGTGTGTGTGTGTGCTTTTGTGTGTGTGTGTGTGTGTGTGTGTGTGTGTGTGTGTGTGTGTGTGTGTGTGTGTGTGTGTGTGTGTGTGTGTGTGTGTGTGTGTGTGTGTGTGTGTGTGTGTAATGTGATCGTTATAGTAATCGCTTCAATTTCCATGAATTCCAATTACGTCAGTTCCAGTTTAATTCCTAATTGAAGCTCCGTCATGAATCTTGAGCTCTGCATCCCGGAGGTTAAATGGATTGGAAGAGAGAGAGACACACTGATAAATAGATAGATTGGAAGAGAGAGAGACTGACAGATAGATAGATTGGAAGAGATAAACAGATAGATAGATAGATTGGAAGAGAGACAGACAGATAGATAGATAGATTGGAAGAGAGAGAGACGGACAGATAGATAGATTGGAAGAGATAAACAGATAGATAGATAGATTGGATGAGAGACAGACAGATAAATATTTTGGAAGAGAGATAGACATATATATAGATAGATTGGAAGAGAGATAGACAGATAGATAGGTAGATTGAAAGAGAGAGACAGATAGATATATAGATAGATAGACAGATTGGAAGAGAGGGACAGACAGATAAATAGATTGGAAGTCAGATGGAAAGACAGATAGGTAGATTGGGAGGGATAGACAGATAAAGACAGAGATGTACATAAAGAGATAGACAGACAGAGACAGATAGATAGGGAAATAGATAAAGATAGATATATATAGATAAAGACACAGATAGATATAGATAGAGATATATATATATATAGATGCAGGGATTGATTGATGGATAGACAGCCACACCGATAGATAATGGATAGAAGGATGAACAGATGTAGAAAAAGATGAATGAAATAGTAGGTTAAAATATACGAGGACAGAAGATAGATAGATGCATGAAGAGACTGATAGATGGCTTGAATAGATAGATACATGCTAATTAATATCAACAGCGACATGTCAGAGGTGTTCCCAAAACTGAATGTCCCAATTAAACATTATCACCGTCCAGAATCATTATTATTATTATTATTAAGGGACCTGTGATTTAGTTGGTAAATTCGTAGTTTCTGATGACTTCATATTATTCCAAGCAACAGGTCATCCTTATTTTTTGTTAATCTAAGAGTTCTGTTTCCTGGCATACGTTTGGAGGAATCAAGGTGCTCTATTGTACCCAAAGTATTATACCACTTTAAAAGAACCCTTGACACGGGACTGAAAATATGATATCCAGCTTCATTCTGGTAACACACACACACACACACACACACACACACACATGCAAATAAAGTCTACGGTTCCGCAACGCCAGATTTCACTTCCATTCTTCCTGTTTTACACATTATTTATTGACTCTTTGATTCCTTCCCAATCATATGTCTGTACTCGAATAAAATAATGGTGACAGTACATAATATTTACCTGAATAGAATCGTCGTGTGTTAGTCCAAGCCAAACAAGCCAATATAAACAAACTTAGATAACTACTGTACAGAAAGATAAACCCACAAGATTTAAACTGTCAACTAGAGAAATATAGATTAAGAGTTATTTCAAATGCAGTTAAAGGGAATTAATCTGTTGTCAGCGAACTCGAGAGCTACTCATTCCTCCAACCTATTGCTAATAAAAATAAAAACAGGTCCCCTATACTCGTATACTGAGGCACTAATCTGTTTCCTGGCACGACTGACTTGGAGGAATCAGTAGCCCCATTACGTCGCTTAACTAGAGAATACTTCCTTAAAAAATGATGGTTCCCTACTTAGCCTTGTTGCAGCTAAAGACAGACAGAATGTATCGCCTTCTTCTTACCCCGTGCTGTTATCTCATCCATCAAGAAAACTAAAATCTTCCAGTCACAGACGTCCAAAATTTCACAGGAGCTCCTTATTGAACGATGATTTTCCCACCACTACCTCGTCCGTCCCTTTTCAAGAAGAGTTCAGTCAAGGAGGATGGCTCATTTCTCAGTCCAATGCCATCCGTTATTGTTAGGTGGTGAGGAGGGATTTATTTTCCAACGCCATATTTTAAAGTTCTGTACCATCCGTTATAGTTATGAGGTGGGCGGGACATATTATTTACAGAGGCTTCATTTCAAAGTCTAGTGCCGTCCCTCGGAGTTACTGTACACGTGATGGACGGGACTTATTTGCCAAGTTCAACACCGTCCTTTATAATTATGTGGTTGGCGGGACATATTTGCCAAGACCTTATTTCAAAGTCCAGTGCCGTCCCTCTGAGTTACGTGAGAGAGCGGGGTTGGTTGGGTGGGGGTGTGGGGGGAAGGGACTTATTTACCAAGGACTGTCAGCGAACTACAGTAAACACACACACACACACATAAACACACACAGAGAGGGTCCCAAAGTGCACGGTATGCTTTCCTTCAATAATTCCGTTCCCGGTGTGGGTCGTGCTTGCAAAAACGGTATCAAGTATGTAAGGATGTTGTTCTCTCCTCCTGCCAGTCAATGTGCGAATATGAACACAACCGACTATAATATGGAGGACAGGGAAGAGAATCAACACACACACACACACATATACGAGAACAGGAAGGAACTCGTGGCTTTATTGATCTTACATATCTGAGTGCCGAAGCTTGTATATTCTTGCACGGAAAAACAAATAACTTGTATATTTTTACACTCGTACACGTAAAAACTAAACAACTATATAATTGTATCTGCATTTTCTAGGCATGTTTATTATTAATGATTAGCGGTTGAGAACGATTTTTGTTTTTTACATTGGATACACATAAACATATTGCACTTGCTCGTATTCCTGTCTGGTCAATGACGTATACTCACTTCTAACTTCATTTAATCTTGAACATTATACGTGAGGAGTGGGGGCGTGATTATCATTCGTCAAAGAGAATTATTCATTACGGTAGAATGCAGGTACCGTCTTTCTATATATTTATTATGAAAGGCTGCAGGTTCCATCTTTCTATGTTTTTATTATGGAAGGATGTAGGTTCCATTTTCTATGTTTTTATTATGGAAGGATGTAGGTTCCATCTTTCTATGTTTTTATTATGGAAGGATGCAGGTGCCGTCTTTCTATATATTTATTAAGGAAGGCTGCAGGTTCCTCCTTTATATGAATTTCACACCCTTGTCGGGGCGGTGTCACGCGAGCATAATTATTTTGCGACAAGATGTCAGTCTTATTACTCGCATTATTATCGTTGTTTTATATCTATATAGAATTTTGGTCGGTCTGGAAACTATTGAAATACTTTACTGAGTGCTTCCAATTCATTCTAAAGGCATTTTCAATTAAACTGATTGATTACACAATATGACATACGAATTTTCTAGAGCTAGACTAAAATTAACGCTCTGGTTTCCAACAAATTTGATTAAAGTGAGATGGCCAAGTTGTCTACAACTATCCAAATAAACTCAATAATGCAGTAATTAGTACCGGGCCATATAGGTCATTTTGGTACTGAGATAATACAAGGAATTTGATCAAATAAAACGAAACTACAATTCAGTTCATAAATGTAAATACAATAAAATGGTCAAATAAAAGGCTACTACAATTCAGTTCAGTAAAGTCAACACAAGGTACTAGACAAATGATAGGGCTGTCCAAATGCCGAGAAACATTGAATAATTTTTTTAGCACGTGTGACACCGCCTTTATTTATGTGAGACACGACACCCGCCAGCACAAACACTGAAGAACACCCTCTCTCTGTACTCCTCCCATTAGAATTTCGTGACACATTCGCTTTGGAGGGCGCAGAGCTCGGTGCCCCCTTCCTTAACGACCGGTCACTACAGTATGTCAAAACTATAGTGCATTTTTCTTTATCCTATGTTAGAGATGTGACCTTAGATAATACGTTTCGCGTCCAAGCCAGTGTTTGTGAGTTGCATATAAGTAGCTAGATGAGTAAATTTTTGATGTGATTTATGTTAATTAGAAATACCTAATTAAATATGGGACCCAGTACATTTCACCAGGTGATAATTATATATAGAATTTTGCGTCTTGATTCGAGTCACACTGTTAATTTATAGATTTATTTATTTTTAGTTGCACTCTCTTGTCAACAGGAGTAGGATCGAAGTGGTGACCAGTCGTCCAGTAAGGGTACAACGGGTTGTCCACGCTCTACTGTGGGTGTACCAGGAAATGTGAGAGCAGCCGATATCATTCCTCTCAGGAACACGGAAACAGAATAGTATCAAGTTCTGATTCACCTCAATGTTTATTCTATCTGATATTATAATCACGTCGGATCATCTGTTATCATATTCAAATAACATCCGAATTATTTCCTAACGCCGATTATTTGACGCTGAAGAGATCGAAGGTTTAGGTACTCACGAACGGCGCTACTCTGTACTATCTTTCAAAATACTCCCAGAAAGTATGATAATATATACATACTGTAATTAATTATGTTTAGGGATAGGAGAGGCCGGCACGTATACACACCAAACAAGGGACGAACACTCCCTATAATACCAAGGCTTATAATATTCTCCAAAGTGTTACTCTCATACGGTTGATGGACATTGCATATATTTCTCATAAGTTCAGTGTACATGTAGTAAACCTTTTAGTTACAAATCAGTACTACGCATACCCAAAACCCGATCGTAGGTATTTCAGTGATTTTCTCGTACTGTGGTCGGTACACATTTTTTTTTTTCTATCAGTGACCTGGATATGCATTGGGACCCAACCAAACCAGTACAACTAGGAATACCCCCAAACCCGATCGTAGCTATTCCACCCGATAGTCACGTTGGGGGTTGGTTGGTGATACACGAACCCGACTATAACGTATAGAAATGCGGCCTTAAAAACCCACAGGCGGCGCGGCGTCGTGGTGTGGGTGTGTCTCCGGGCGAAGGAAGGAAGAAAGGAAGGGTGCGTCCGAGACTGGGTCGAGTACGTGAGTGAGTAAGGAGAAAGAGCGCCGGACCTCCTCCTCCTACTGCGTCTGGGCACCGACTGAGACTGAGAGCGAGGAAGGGAGAGGAGATGAGGAGCGGCCGGGCGGGGAGTCCTACTGTATAGCTTGCCTGAGGGAAGGGACGAGGAGGAGGGGGAGGAGGAGATGGTGGGTGGGTGGGTGGGTGGGTCGGTGAGATGAGGGAGAGTAGGATGGAAAGAGGAAAAGGAATACAAAAGATCTGGGGAGAGAGGAAAGGGATAACAAGTACATAGGAAAGAGGAAAGGGGTGATAACAGAGGGAGGAGGAACCTATGGGAAAGGAGTATAGAAAGGAAGGTAGGATGGAGAAGAATGGAGAGCAGAGAAGCTGGTGAGGGGAAGACCAGAGGAGAACAGAAGGGGAAGGGAGGAACACCGGGGTTAGGAAAAGGAGAGAATGGGATAGGAAGGATAAGAGTAGGAGAAAAGGACAGACAGAGTATAGGATGCGAGAGGAGGAAGAATAGGAGGAATCAAGGAAGAGAGGAATGAAAAGGGAACAAGGAAGGGATGCAACGGTAGCTAAGGAAAGAATGCAGGATGGGAGAGGAGGAGGTAGGAAGGGAAGGATGAAGGGATGGAGGTGAAGAATGAGGATGAAATGGGAGAAGCAAAATGAGGGCATAGAATATAGAGATAAAGAGGGAAAGACGAGATGATGGAAGAAAAATATGAGGGCAGGATGGGAGAGAAAAAGGGGAGAGGAAGAGAGTGAGGGGAGGTAGCATGAAGGGGTCGGCGAGGGGAAGGCAGGGGGATGAAAGAGGAGAATGAAGGGAGAAAGAGAGGTATAATGACACTAGAGAGGTGAATGAGGGAGGGGAGACAGCAGAGGGGTGAAAAGGGTGATAAAATATGAGGGGAATGTGAAGAGAAGGGAAGAAAAACGAAAAAAAGAAAAGAAATGAGGGAATGGAAAAGGAAAGAATCTTAAGACAGACAGACAGACAGACAGACAGACGAGACAGCAAAAAGGGAAAAAGGAAAATACAAAAATGAAAATAAAGGGAAGAGACAAGAAGAGGACAAAGGTTGAGAAAACAAGGAAGAGGAAGAGAGGTGGATGAAGATCAAGGAGAAGAAAATGGCAAGACGGAGACGGTGACAAGAAAATAATGAGATGGATATTTCTCTGGAGATGAGAAGGATATGCGGAGGGGTAATACAGGGAATGTGTGTGTGAGGGAGAAAAAAAAAATATGTGTGAGAGAGAATGTGTTTGTGTGTGTGTTGTGGTGGGGTGAGGGGGGGGGTATTTGTTTTGTTTGTGTGTTTGAGTGTGTGTTTATGATAGTGTGTGTGTGTGTTTTTGAGAGAGAGAGAGAGAGAGAGAGAGAGAGAGAGAGAGAGAGAGAGAGAGAGAGAGAGAGAGAACGATGACGTAGTGAGGGTAAAGGAAGGGGAATAGATAAGAGAGGGTACGTGAATGGAAAGTGGAGAGAGAGAGGGTGGAGAATATATATGGATGAGAGAGAGAGAGAGAGAGAGAGAGAGAGAGAGAGAGAGAGAGAGAGAGAGAGAGAGAGAGAGAGGAGAGAGAGAGAGAGAGAGAGAGAGAGAGAGAGAGAGAGAGAGAGAGAGAGAGAGAGAGAGAGAGAGAGAGAGAGAGAGAGAGAGAGAGAGAGAGAGAGAGAGAGAGAGAGAGAGAGAGAGTTACAAGGAGTTACAAGGAAAAGAAGTACCCTAGGGGACCTTACGATCCATACAAAGAGGGTACCTGTGGGTTTGGTTGCGCAAGTAGGCGACCATCCTCGAATGTGTTATGTGAAACCATCAAGGAACACTCGCACAACGGCTTAAACACCTAGACGGTGATTTAAGGCTTTGTCTAATCTGGACTTGAACTGATCCACAGAGTTGCTGTTGACTACATCAGCAGGAAGCGCGTTCCAAGTACCGCAGATGCTGTATGTAAAGAACTTACCACACAGATCACGGTTGTATCGCTTCAGTTCAAGTTTGTAGCCATGATTCCTGGTTGTGCCCTCACTGAGTTGGAAAATGTCCCTGTAGTCTACATTGTCAAAGCCTCGTAGTATTTTAAACACTTCGATAAGCTGACCACGCAGTCTCCGGGTTTCCAAAGAGAACAGGTCGAGTTCTACCAACCGATCTTTATAGCTCTTGTGTCTAAGAGAGGGTATAAGTTTGGTTGCCCTGGCTTGCACTCGTTCCAATCTCGCGATATCCTTTCTGTAAGAAGGACTCCAAAACTGGACTGCATACTCCAGGTGCGGTCGGACAAGGGAATTGTACAGACAAAGTACTATCTCCTTGTTCCGGTATCCAAACTGTCGCTTTATGTACCCTAACATCCTTTGGGCTTTCTTCTCAGCCTCAATACACTGCTTTGAGAACTTGAGGTCACTGGTGATAGTTACACCCAAATCTTTCTCAGTATCAGTGCTTACGAGAGCATTGCCCTTAAGGTTATACTCTGTTCGGGGGTTTCTGTGGCCTATATGCATAACTTTGCATTTGTTCACGTTAAATGGCATTTGCCACGTGTCAGACCACTCCCCGATCTTCCTAAGATCTTCTTGTAAGCGGGTAGTATTTCCTTCTTTCGCGACATTCATACCAAGCTTAGTATCATCGGCGAATTTGGAAATCTTGGCAACCATGTCACCATCCACGTCATTAACATAGATGATAAACAGTAGTGGTCCCAGAACAGAACCTTGGGGAACACCGCTAGTAACGGGCACCCACTCTGAAGCCTGTCCATTCACTACCACCCGCTGCCGTCTGTCACTTAGCCAGTTCTCTATCCAATTTGCCACATTTCCGTCTATGCCCAGTGCACGCACTTTACGAAGGAGGCGGCGGTGGGGTACCTTATCAAAGGCTTTCTGAAAGTCTAAGTAGACAACATCGACCGCTTTATCCCGATCATGCTCACTGAAAACAAAATGGAAGAATTCCACCAGATTTGTGAGGCATGACCGGTGCTGCCGGAACCCATGCTGGGAACCCCTCAGTAGCAAATTTGATTCTAAGTGTGCTGTTATTTTGTCCACCATGATGCTCTCCATGAGTTTACAAACTATCGAGGTTAAACTGATGGGTCTGTAGTTTGACGGTTGGCTAGCATCTCCCTTCTTGAAGATAGGAGTCACCTCTGCCTCACGCCAGTCTCTAGGAACGCATCCAGTCTGGATTACCCTGTTGAAGACCATGCACAGGTGCCGTGATACTTCACCATGCACTTCTTTCAACACTCTAGGTAAGAACCCATCCGGACCGGGGGACTTGTTTGCTTTTAATTCGATTATTTTTCTCTCGATTTCTTCTTGGGTGAAGACCATTGACTCC